>WHPX01000420.1:57500-240158 GCA_011057435.1 Actinia equina | reverse complement strand
GATGTCTTAGGTCCTTGTGCATCCTCAGTTCCCTTAGGGACTCGTCATACTTGTTTTGGTGGGAACATCGGTTCCTCTTCAATCACCGTCGTTAATGTCAGCCTGACCTTCCTCAGTGGTGGGATCGAAGTCGGGGTCTGTTCCTTCTACTTCCATTATATATGATAAGCTCAAAGTTAAATCCCAAACGTATTACCTAAGCAGGTTGGCGGACTAAAGGCAGAACGCACCTTTCACCGGGTCACATTCACACCTTCTAGCGCTAAGCCAGGGGAAACCCTGTACGTAGGCGTACCCCGCCTAACGGATAACCTAGTCTAGTACCCGGTACCTTGGCTTTGAGGTTTGACCTAGCGGTGCAGTCAAGCCCCACAGATGAAAGGATTATCGTTAACAACGTGGGTCGCAAAATCGTTTCTAAGATGAGAATCAAGTTTGCTGGGGAATCCTTGCTGGACCTTAAATAGGTACGATCTGTATACCACCTATAAGGATCTATGGTTAACAGCATTTGACCGCGCGCAAAGGATAGAACAAGGAATTGGTAGTGTCATTCTACGTAAGGTCCGCACACCTACGAAAACGCAACCTACTGACGGCAGTGGAGGAAACCGCAGTAGCAGACGCAAAGCGAATAAAGACAGCCTATGGTAGTAAGTCTGTCATACCACTGGACTTTGAAGTAATCACGAATCACGGTGTGTATTACCCAAGACAGCTTGCCGAACTGCAGTTTGAAGTAACTTTAGCAGATGCTAATAACATTATTGGTGGGTTAAGCACTGCACTTACCACGACAACCCCATACTCTATCACTAATCTAGAATTACAGTACGAAACGGTGTACAGCGAAGAACTGGCCCGTAGTGCTGGCATGGAATACAGCTCCGGGAAGGCATTCTTATACGACCACGTAGTGATGTATAAGACGTTTAGCTTCTTGGATAAGACGGATGAGGTCATTAACCAAAGTATTAACCTCCCCCGAAGAAGTCTCACGGGGCTAATGCTGGTGTTTGCCAACCCTACGAGGCTGGTAAGCGCGACTCCGAAGCCTTTCACAACCCTAACATTACTAACGTGGGGGTCAACATAAACGGCGTTCCAAACAAGGTCTACTCCCAGGGAATAAAGCCCGCAGACGTGTACAGGGAGGCAAAGCGCAAGTTGGCGACCAAATTAGCCCTGAGGGATTCTTTAAGGACAAATATGCGTTATGGATTGACATGCGCACCACCAACGACGAAGACCTACATGGGCAGGGTTTGCGTCTAGTAAATACGCAGGATGGCATAACATTGGAGATCAAGCGCACCAAGAATGCCTCCGCGGGCGACGGTGATAAGATAAACTGCTACGTCTTCGTCGTGTCTGACGCGCAACTGAGCGTAGAAATGAATCAGCTAAGAGCGTTGCATATTAATGTTAAAATATTTCTTAAATATACAATGCTTCGCGTATTTGAAAACAACGACACCAAACTGCAATGCATAGTGCAAGGCGAAACTTTGTACTTCAAGCAAAGGAGGTGGCTTTGGCGTTGGGCTATGAGCGCCCTAGAGATGCAATTAGAGCACACGTATCTGAGAAATACCAGAAAAAATGGGTTGATCTACAAGGGGCTGCGAATCACCGCTCCTTTACTACGCAACCAAATGCCGTGTTTATATCCGAACCTGGTTTGTACGAACTGATATTTAGCTCCAAACTACTCAAAGCTGTGGAGTTTCGTGATTGGGTCTTTGAGGAAGTCCTACCCGCGCTAAGGAAAACGGGTAAATATGCAATAGAAAGGCGGTTTGGCGGCCCAAACAAGTTAGTATTCAAGATCGAAAATGAAGCCGACCTACACGCGAAGGTCGTCGACTACACACGTAGGTTTTACCCCGATTTCATCATAGCGCCGGGTCTTGGCGAACTTCAAGATTCAGACAGCAAGCGAATACCTGCTGGCGAAAAGGCTACCAAGCCGGTCAACCCGACCTTTTGATCCTAAATGCGCATAAGAAATACCGCGGGTTGTGTATTGAGTTGAAAACCCCAAAAGGAAACGGCGTCTTATCCGCGAAGCAATCTAAGAAAATCTCACAGCTTGACGTAAATGGTTACCTAACGATGGTTAGCAACGATTACGACATTATCTGCCGTGCCCTGATGGATTACGCGGATGGCATTCGTATTCCCTGTAAGGCTGTGTAAAGCGGTTTAAGTCCTACGCCACTTTGAAAACGCACCTAAAGATATTCCATAGGTATAATGAAGCTCAGCTTGACTCACTGGCGTGATCTTGTCCACGGTAAAGCATACGAAATAAAAAATTACGTCGTCTTCGAAGACATCGACCGTTTACGGTTAGTCCTCAAAGACTTAGAAGGCAAGGAATATTCCCTTTGGGCGCCGGATTGCGTGCGGTACGTAATTCAGGGCGAGGAATTCACCCACTTACGCAGCTATGGTAAGGTAAATGGCCGATGGAAGTTTGACATTGAAAGAAGAGTCACTCCATCTCCTCTTTGTAGTTAAGCGCGTCTGCTAAAGTCCGCTGCGCTTTAGGATCCGCGGAGCACCAATGCCCCACAAAGGATCCTTCGGAGAATACCCTGTCGCAATGAAGGCAGGTGTATTTTTTACGCGGTTTGGGTATCGGTATGCAGTCGGCAGGTAGTTCGCAAGTAATACAGTCCATATATTGAAAGGGCGATTAGAATGCCTCCCAGAAAGGCGGCTGCGTAGGCTAGCATATACCTTTAAAAGGGGTCCTTATTTTTATTAATGTTTCTTCTTTTCTTATTGAGTTCTGCATACCTTCTCCAAAAGGGTCCTTATATTTATTAATGTTTCTTCTTTTATTCTTAATAAACAATCAAAGAATATTAATAAATATAAGAGTGTGTTTGAGACTCTTTGCGCAAACCCTACTTTACTTACGGGCTTTCCTTACTTCCACGTTTTGGGCATGCCAATCATCAAAACGATCCAAGTACTCCTTAAAACCGCGGGGACAATGCTGCGGGCACAAACACTGCCAGATATGATCATCTCCTTTCCTTAAGCCGCCACACGCGTCACAGGGCGCACTCCATACTCTGCGTTCTCCCAGCGCGTACCTTCGGCGCGGTCGAACTCCGTAAAGCGTTGGTCTATTTCTTTCTTACGAAGAGTTAACTTCCTTATGGTTTCCGCTGGGCAACATCTCGCAGCGATATCACCATGCTCCTCGCATACGACATCCAAATCATAATTACCACGACATCTATGTTGATGCCATGCGTCAGTTAAGAGCTCCCCGCAGCGCGCACACACATCCTTTAAACACACCCTATTTTCTTGGTGGTATTGCAACATTTGGGGCGTGCTAAAGAGCCGATTACAATCAGCACAGCGTCTTTCCTTAGACTTCAAACACACCCTTCCTTCCACGTGATATCGCAGCGCCTGTTTACTGCTAAACTGCCGGCTGCAAGTGCCACAGGTGGTGACGTTATCCACCTCTTTAAAACATACCTTCTTTTTTTGGTGATATTGCAAAGCCTGTTTGCTACTGAACTCCCTGTCGCAATCCTTACACTTCATTATATAATAAGAATTTATTAACCCTTATAAGGGATACTTAATAAAGTCCTGCACGCTTTCCTTCGCCCAACCGGCCATCGTCAAAAGCGCACCAAACCTTTCCGCACGCTTCAGACCGCACATTTCATCGTACAATTCCTGCACGCGCTCTTTCAGCCGATCGATCTCCTCCCTTTGCATTTCTATGGTGTCTCTTTTATCTTTGCGTCGGTGGCAATCCTTCTTACTGCGTCCACTGGGTCCATCGTATATATAATGGATCCGAACCATATTCCCTGCAATGCTCTGATAGTAGGACCCACCGGCTGCGGCAAAACGCAGTTCGTCGTGGAGCAGCTATTAGGACCCTTTAGATACCGCTTCGACTACATCGTGCTGCTTTGCCCCACCTACGTGAATAACCGCACCTGGACGGGCATAGGAGTGAAAGACGACGACTTCTTCGTAGATATCTTAGACCCTAACGAGTTATCCAGCCATCTTAAGTTCTGGCACAAACAATTCCCTAAAGATACGCAGACGCTCCTCATATTGGATGACATTGCCTGTGGGGACGACGTAAAAAGACGCACTTCCGAGCTCGTTAAACTCGCCTTTAGCGGTAGGCATGACAATATCAGCGTTTGGTTGCTCTCGCAGCAGCTTACCAGCGTCTCTAAACCCTTCAGGGAAAACATAGGTTCACTTGTCGTATTTTATACTCCAAGTAAGTCTGACCTGGAAACCATCCTTTCTGACTACGGCGGTGAGATATCCAAGGAACAGTTACACGAATACATGCGGCATTTAAAAACGCACCAACATTCCAAGATGATATTCTCTTTGAGGTTTCCGTATTCCATAAAGATATATGGACATTGAGCAGCTCTTAGATGAAGTCCCCACACAGTTAGATGAAAGTAACCTTAAGGAACAACTCAACATCCTTGTGTCATCTGGGAAGTGCAAAGAAATGATAGGCAAGGAACTTACCCATGAGCAAGTTAATAAGCTGTCGGAAGAGGAAGTTAAAAAGTTCCATAAGAGGTATGAGGCTGCCCTTGCAAGTAAGACCACGGACGCCGTAGCAGACTCAGCTATTCGACTTGCCACCAAGCTCCTCGGACTTGCGCTGCCCATAGACGACGTGGAGCAACTGCGGAAGGACATAAGCGAGGACTACGTTATCGCCCAAGAACTTAAGATAACCTGCGGGTGGTTGTCTTTGAAGTGCGGTAAGTTAATGGCAGTCGCCTCTGCGGCTTTGCACGTAGCTCAGCACGTCGACTTGAAGGAGGTACTAGGTTCCTTCGGAACATCTTGGAAGGACTTCAAGAAGGACAGAGAAGTCGAAAAGGTCTTCCAGGCGGCACTTGCTGAGGTACCTGATCAAGTACCTGCAAGTGACTTATCAAGTACTTAGTCAAGTCATTCGCGGGAATTACCCAGGTCGCCTCAAGTACCTAGTTAAGTCATCCTTAAGTACTTAGTCAAGTCGTCTTAAGTTACTTATCAAGTCCTTCAAGTCCTTAGATATAAATGAGTGAAGCTGAATCGAAGGCGGAGGAAACCCCTCAAGTAGAAGATACCAAGATTACCAAGGCTAAATCTCCAGGCAGAGTCGCCGCGGGAAAGAAGCTCGCGGAGATGAACAAGAAGAACAAAGCAAAAAAGGAGGAAAAGGCGGAGGATGAAAGCGAATCCTTTTGGAATCCTGGGTACGTCATCGGCGCGTTAGGAGTCGCTATAGCAGCAGGCAGCCTTTACTTTCAATGGCGGGCATCGAAAAAGGTGGAATTTAAGGCGCCTCCTGTCATACGCAGGGAGGAGCCCCCGGTAAGGAAATGTAGGATTCCAGAAATGGATTAGAATTTCTTTCTCACCCCGTAATATAATGTCGACCAAATTGATTGACGCCGTCCAAGAAGCTGCTATCACAACCTCCATCATCGCCGGTATTGGCTGGGTAGGTAAGAAAGTCCTAAAGGAGGACCTTACTGAGGACCCAACTAAAACCTGAGTAACTTTGCTAAGATGACCGCTGCCGTATGCGGGGCTATCATGCTAAGAAATTACCTACAGAAGGAAAAGTACCTGCCTACGGTGTAATATATAATGGCTAGCGTGGTCATAGGTGGGGTCGTTGCAGCTTTAGCATTCACTGGAGCTAATTATGGTGGTCAGTATTTGGATAGATTAGTTAGAGGCGACAAAAGCGGAGAATTGGCCGCTGAGAGGAAGAGACACGATTTGGCGCTGGAGAAATATCAGCGAGACGTGGCAGCTTGGAATGAAAAAAGACAAGCTTACAGGGATTGGTTGGATAAGAACTACCAAGACAAGATGCAGGCAGACAAGAACTTCGAAAATACAGACTACGCCTTTAAACTTTATGCACAGGCGCACCCCGCGGCATTAACGGGGTTGAGAAAGCCTCAGTTTAAGAATTACTATCAGCCTTCTAAGAAACAAAAAGATAGTGAGCTGGTCTTCGTAGGAATCGCAGGGCTGGCAGGAGGCGTAGCTTTGGCGTACTTAGTCTAAGCTGCGCTTAGCCTCTAGTGGCGCCTTTGGCGCCTAGAATATAATGATCGTCTTTTTGGAAAGCGACAAGAATGACTTTACCACTTACTTGAATCCTCCCATCAAAGCCCATAAGGTCCGGCTGGTTAGTTGCTCTTTGTACAATTCTTGGTATAACCTGATTGGGGGCATAGTTACTGAGCATACAGGAGGATCTAACTATCAAGCCGTATTGCTGCCCAATGGAAATTACACGCCAATAACACTGGCCAAGGAATTAGCAAAACACGGTTATACGCTCACCACAGGATTGCCGCACGAAATGACCTTCAAACATAATATGTCAAATTATTCAATGACTTTTGGAAAGTCTGACCCATTGGGATCTTTATTATGTGCCTCAGGCAAGACGATTACCAACACAGCCATACCTGTGAAATGGAAAGTCGCATCCTCTTACGAAGTCTATTGCGATTTAGTCCATAGTTACAACAATGGAAAAAAGTCTTCTCTTATGTCCAAGTTTCTACCCAAAGGTAATCCATTTGACTCAGAAGAATACACTCCCATTTCTTTAAGCTATGACTTGTCTAATTTGGTAGAAAGCATAAACATCACCATTAAGGTGGACGGAAAGACGGTGGATTTTAACGGGCGAAAGATCAATCTCGTTTTGGAATTCATATAATGGGCCGCGTAGAGGATAAACTAAAAAGGATTTACTATGGGCCTGAAGGCTATTGGAAAGGAGCGTCAGCTATTAAGAAACTCGCGACCGCGGCCAGGGTATCAGATGAAACGGCTAAGAACTGGCTAAGAAAACAAACCCTCTGGCAGGTTTATCTTCCCGTGCCCAAGTACATTCCCAGGCCCAGCTTTACCGTAAATACCCCCAACGAGGTTCATCAGGCGGATTTGCTTTTCTTACCGCACGACAAGGTGAGAAGAAAGACCTATAGATACGCTTTGACCGTAGTTGATATCGCAAGCAGATACAAGGACGCCGAACCCATAACCAGCAAGGATTCTGGGGAAGTCGCAGAAGCCCTAGGTAGGATTTATAAGCGCGTTTTGAAATGGCCTAAGCTGCTGCAAGTGGATGCGGGAACGGAGTTCATGGGCGCGGTTACTAAGACCCTGAAAGACCACAGCACTAAGATTAGGAGAGCCGAAGCAGAGTACCACAGGGGTCAGAGCATCGTCGAAAGATTCAATAAGACCTTGGCCGAGCGTCTCTTTGGGTACCAGTATTGGAAAGAGCTGGAAGATCCCTCCAAACGCAACAGGGAATGGACTCAGAGGCTCCCCCAGGTCGTCGCGGCTTTGAACAACGAGGCGGCCAGGGCTACGGGAATAAAACCCAAGGATGCCATAAAAAAGAAACACGTGGAACACAAGTCCTACGTCAGAAGTTCGAGGGCGGTCGGACTGAAGGAAAAAAAGCTCCCCCGCGACATAGTGGTCAGATACCTCTATCAGCCGGGGGAACTCGAAGGTGGCAGTAAGAGAGCCACGGATCCTAACTGGTCTCTGGAAACGTATGAGATTTCGAAGTCCGTCACCAAGGAAGGGCAACCTGTGTTGTATTACCTAAATGGCCCAAGTCGTGGATTTGTCATGGAAGAGCTGCTCATAGTCCCCAAAGACTCAGAGTAGCGCAGCACCACGCGCCCGATTACACTCTAGGCATGTCAGTCTTACGTTACCTCTGCAATGGCCGCGTTTATTATTTATGCGATCCACGGAGAACTGCTGATCGTCATTTGGGTCAAACCTCCATAGTAGAGGTATGTTACATTTGGCACACCTTGCCCCTTTCTTATAGACGTCGTCCACGCATAGGTCGAATTTGACCCCCGCATAGCGGGGATCCGTACTCTTTTCTTCGTCGTGCCGCTTGTAGCGAAGGAGTTTCTTAGCAATGTTCTCTTTGGCTATGTCCTCTGGCGTTTTATCGTAGCGCAGTTGCGGCCCCCAGGCTCTTTTTAGTTGCTTGGCATATTCTACGCGGCTTACGGCGGTGTAGATAAGGTTGCTCCAACACAGCCGCTGGTCTATGATCCATAAGGTTTCTTTTATGGTAAGCCCTTGCGCGCTGTGGACTGTCATACAATAGCCCAAGCGCCAGTCTGGATGGGAGGTAATTCTTTCCACCTTTTCTATGGGTACCCAGGCTTTATCGTGGGTAACTGCGTTCTGCAGTTGGATGTCGGTACCAGGTACCCAGACGTCTCTTTTTTGCATGCGGGTGTCGTGGGGTTTGTAGCAAACAGGTACGGGATGCGTAGGGAAGCGCTCTCGGTGTATATTTAGCAAATCCTTTTGTATGCGAGACTGTGCTGCGCGTTTGCTGCTCAGCACCAGATCCTTTGGATGCCATGCGTATAGAAAGTCTTCGTAAGACTTCGCTCGTACGCGTTTGCGCAGCGTCTTGCATTGCTCGGCGTCACTGAGGCCCCGAAGTTCTGCTTTCAGGTTTCTTACTTGATCCTTGCTGCGGTAGTCGGCGTTAATTTCCTCCGCATGGTCTACCATTTCTTTTAACCATTCATGAGGCATTTCTCCGGCTATAGGAGGTGGTTGACATGGATCTCCGGCGAATATTACTTGACACTTTCCACGGAGGAATTCTACGAACTCCTGCAGGATTTCCAAAGGCACGGTGCAAATCTCATCCCAAAGTATCACCGGAGGTATGTCGTGGATAGCTTCAGGTACCCACTTTTGACCATTCCAACGGAAGAAGCTGTGGTAGGTCTGCGCGTCGTAACCCATTTCGCAGATTTCTCTTTCCAAACGATGCGTTGGCGTTAGCACCTTTATCTTAGGAAAGAGTTCTAACACACGCGTCGTCTTACCGCTGCCTCCCGTACCGTAGAGGTAAGAGAAGCGTTGGTAGGAAATGGGGTCGGCAACCGAAGGCAGTGGCTCCCCGGTTGGTTCCACGCTACCGCAAAGATGTTCTCCGTGATATTCTACACGTTCTCTCCATGCTTTTATCTCCTCATCTTTAACGCGCCATTGACCACTTTCCGCCAACTCATCTTCGGTGTAGAATTCTTTCATCTTCTCTAACACTTCAGGCTTTACGTACAAGGAATCCGTGGCTACGCGCGGAACGTCCTCTTTGTCAAACCGTAGGAGCATCGCAAGTAGGTTAATATGCGCATATGCTAACATACTCGCACGCAGGTGGTAATATTGCGGCCTGTGGTCTTGGTAGTAACAAAGTGCATTCCATTTCTGTTCTTTCTGACCTTCTATGAAGTAGTCCCATTTCTCCACAGACACCATTGTTCCTTGTTCGTGGGCGCGCTTAATAAGGAAGCTTAACTCTCCTTCGTCTGTTATCAGGCGTCGCTGCATGTGTTTCTCGCCCTCCTTAGCGCCCTGCGTGAATTTTCCTATGACAACGCGTGCTGTGGGGTTGTGTTCTGGGAGCCATTGCGTAAAGGCGCCATGACAAAGTATGGCTTCATGCGCCGTGTATTTTAAAAGCTTGCGCTCTTCAAAGAACTTCAATAGAGGTACGGGTATCCATTCTTTCTCTTGTAGATGCTTCCCGTACCACGCGTAAATTATGGGATGTAAGTCTTTAGCCAACTTCCAAGACGTTAATCGTACGAATCCAGTTGCTGGGGCGTCGTAGTGACCGTCTAACGAAACGCGGAAGAATTGGGAGTCTGGATGTCCGTAACGGTCGTAATATTCCTTACAATCCCCTAGACCTTTAAAACTTGCAGGGTAACAGTGTTTCATATCCAGCGACACGTACTCATCTTTGTCGTACTCCATGTTCCACAGACCACCGTGACCGTGTTCTACACAGGCTTTGGCTATGTCTCCGAACTCTTTTGGGGCAGGTTTCCATCCATTTCTTTTCTTTGCGGCTAAGAAGTCCAAGCTGCGACTGCTAAGGACCTCATCAGAGAAGTCTTCCCCTAAGGTCTCACAGGCGCTTTGAATGCGCTGTTGTTCAATTTCGGGTCGATACAAAGTGCCGTCTTGCGTCATAAACTGACTTCCTTCTGAATCCATCAACCAAATGGAATTCTCATGGATTAACTCTGCCAATGGTGACTTCTTATAGACCTTCGTTTCCTTCTTTCTTGGGAACCGCAGTTCGCGCCAGGCGTGCCCATTGTGCTGGTAGATGACTATAGGCGCACCGCGGCCCCCATATTTGTGTGTTCCGGAGTAAATAAAGCCGTCGGTGATATCTTTCACATGGATTCGCCTCTCCAGCGCCGTTTCTAACTTCTTGATGTTATCTATCGACCCTCCGGTCCTATTAGTATCTTTTTCCCATTTCCTGATGGCTTCTCTTCTCTTTAAAGTCAGTTTACCGCCCCGAGAGGAGTCTTCAAAGAACTCTCTTACTAACTTCCCTACGCAGTTACCAGGATGTCGCATCGGTTTCAACTTCTTAACGTCTGGCGTCTTTATCTCGTACGCACCGTAAATGACTACGGTAACCGGGTAAGCAACCTCGTAGAACAGCATGTCTATTCCTACCAATGCTCCCGGGCGTGTGTTTTCGTTTAAGACAAACAGGTCCTTCTTACCAGACGCCCTGATAGGATTGCGCCCCTTTTCTATCATCCACTCGCCGTCTAAATACTTATGAACGTTAGCTCCAACCGGTAGTTACCTTCGGGTATTAAGTTAATTATTCTTTCAGCCCTTTCTTCTGTCATCGTCTCGTCCGTATCTCCCTCCATAAATGTTGTGAAGGCAAAGTCAGCATCCAGGCGATCCAACACCTGAGTTCGCAGTCGGCGCACAGTTTTATTTCGAATGCTTGTGATGGTGTCCATCTATATGTAAAGGATATTTTAACCTCCGTTTGCGATATCTTTGATTCCCAACACAGCAGCAGTAAGGACTTATCGCGCGGCTTATTCCCGCTGCCGGCGCCTTCCTTAAACCGCCTGTAAAACCCGTAAATCTTTGACATTGACCGCGAGTCCCCCTTACTGCTGCTTGCTTGGAGTGTTAAAGCTGGGACCAGAAATCAATGCCCTTAACATGTCTTTAGATGGGTCCCAGGGACAGTCTAGTATTCTGGATAAACATCCAAATTGTTGTGAAGGTATTGGAAAGTTGAAGGATTTCCAACTAAAGATCCCCATAGACCCAGAGGTCACACCAGTGGCCCAAAAAATGCGTCGAGTACCCTACCACCTGCGGGATAAACTGAGCCAAAAGCTTGATGAGCTAGTGGAACTTGATATCATAGAGAGGGTTGAGGGTCCAAGTTCCTGGGTATCCCCAGTAGTAGTTGTTACAAAATCCACAGGGGATATCAGACTCTGTGTTGATATGCGGCAGGCAAACATGGCTGTGAAGCGCGAGAGGTACCCTATACCTACCATTGATGAAGTCATCCAAGACATGACACAAAGCAAAGTGTTTAGTAAATTGGATCTTAAGTCAGCCTACCATCAAATTGAGTTAGCTCCACAATCGAGGGATATTACTACATTCTCAACCCACCAAGGCCTATACCGCTACAAACGCCTCATGTTTGGGATCAGCTGTGCCCCGGAAATGTATCAGAGAGTTCTCCAGCAAGTCCTGCAAGGATGTGATGGTGCTCAGAATATTATTGATGATGTCATTGTGCATGCATCAACAGAAGAGGAGCATGATAGAAGAGTCGCAGAGGTAGTTAAGGTGCTAGCAGAAAGGGGATTAACATTCAACCGTGCCAAGTGTCAATTCAAAATGCCAAAGATAGAATTCCTGGGTCATGTATTGTCAGAAAGAGGAATTGGACCAGCAGATGAAAAGGTGAGAGCAGTTGCTGAGGCTAGAGAGCCTACAAATGCCGCAGAAGTACGGAGTTTCCTAGGACTGGTGAACTTCACTGCACGGTTCATCCCAGACCTAGCTACCATCTCTGCACCCTTGAGAAAGCTTACAAAGGCACAAGAGCCATTTCAATGGGGTCCAGAGCAGAGTAGAGCATTCAAGGAGTTGAAGAGGAGACTCACCAATGCAGAGACCCTGGGATACTTTGACCAAAGTGCACCCACCAAAGTGATTGCAGATGCCAGTCCGGTCGGATTGGGAGCTGTTCTGGTACAGGAACAAGCAGGAGAACTCAGAGTAATTAGTTATGCCAGCCGCAGTTTAAGTGACACTGAGAAGAGATATTCACAGACGGAGAAAGAGGCCTTGGCCATAGTCTGGTCATGCGAGAGGTTCCATGCCTACATCTTTGGTGCTGATTTTGAACTGTGGACAGACCACAAGCCACTAGAGTGTATTTTTACACCAAAGTCAAAGACCTGTGCAAGGATTGAGAGATGGCTCCTAAGACTGCAGCCCTACACATACACTGTTAAGTACATCCCTGGCCCAAGCAACATCGCTGATTCACTGTCACGACTTCTGTCCCCATCATCAGTTACTGGCTCAGATGATACCACCGAACATTATATTAGGTTTGTAGCTCGGGAGGCGACCCCATGTGCCTTGACCACACGCGAGATGGAAAGAGTGTCAGAACATGATCCAGAGTTGATGTGCATCAGGGAGTGTCTGCTTAATGGAAGATGGGATGACATCAAATTTAAAGAGTACCTGCCAGTGCGGAATGAGTTAGGAGCGGTTGGTCAACTTGTGTTGAGAGGAGCAAGGATTGTAGTGCCCAAACAACTCCGAGGTCAAGTACTAGAGCTAGCCCATGAAGGCCACCCAGGTATTGTAGCCATGAAGCAACGACTCAGGTCTAAAGTCTGGTGGCCGGGACTAGACAAGGAAGTTGAAAAGCACTGCAAAGAATGTTATGGGTGTCAGTTGGTTAGCCAACCTCACAAACCCGAGCCCATGACCCGCACTGAGTTGCCCTCTGCTCCATGGGAGCACTTAGCTGCTGACCTGTTGGGTCCATTACCCTCTGGTGACTACCTGTTTGTCGTGGTGGATTACTACAGTAGATTCTTTGAGATAGATTTCACCAAATCCATAACTTCCGAGAAGATCATATCACTCCTGGACCAAGCATTTGTTACTCATGGCCTACCACTGTCATTAAGAACAGACAATGGAACACAGTTTGTAAGTGAGCAGTTCGAGGAGTATTTGCGTGAGAATGGCATTGAACATAGGAGAACCACTCCTCTCTGGCCCCAGGCCAATGGAGAAGTTGAGCGTCAGAATCGCAGTATCCTGAAGAGGTTACGCATTGCTCAAGTGGAACGAAGGGACTGGAGAGGAGAGATGAACAAGTTTCTGATAATGCACCGTAGCACACCACACAGCACAACAGGAATAAGCCCTTCACAGCTTCTATATGGGCGGAACATTCGCACAAAACTACCCCAACTGACTGAAACCAGTTGGGACTATGAGGTGAGAGATAGAGACAGTGAATGGAAAGAGAAGGGGAAACAGTACGCAGACGCCAAGAGGAGAGCACAAGACAGTCAGATCCAGGAGGGTGATCAAGTGCTGGTCAAACAGGAGAGACAGAACAAGCTATCTACACCATTCAAACCATCACCATTCACAGTGATTCAGAAGCAAGGAAACAGTGTTCTCATTGGTGATGGAAGATCTCAGTATCACAGGAATGTCACCCATTTAAAGAAATTCTACGGCAGCAGAGAAAATGTGCCTGAACCCAGGACCACAACCTCAGAGCTTGATGAGATTGACCCCTGCTTTGATGATCAACCTCCTGGAGGAACTTTCAAGGCGACCACAGCAGTAGGAATGTCACCTACCCAAGCCAGCCAGGTTGACCATCCGGGTCAACCCTGCAATCCTAACCTTCAAGCTACTCGACCTACTCGTGCAAGGATGCTACCTGCAAGGTTTGATGACTATGTACTGGGCTATGTTGGGCCTATAACTTTTGTCTGACTGTGAGCTTGCTAAAGCTTATGATGTTTAAATGTTATGACAGTTAAAGACTTTGGGCATCTTAGTTTATTGTTGTTTTGCTCAACCATGTGTGAACTCATGTTTTAAAAAAAGGGAGAGATGTAGTGTTGGTGGATTTACCCACCCCACCCCTGTTAGGTTTGCAAGCGTGCGAGTGCGCATGTGTGTAATAAAGAGACGAGCATCAAAGCACATGGTTTAGTGTAGTTGATTATTATTTAGAAAATACACCACAGTTCCTATGCTTGTTAGGGTTTCAGTAAATGCCTTAACCATTGAGTCTACATTATCTGCGTTTTCTATTGATTCGCGTAGCGTTGCTTGCATTTCTGTAGTGCTTAAAATGTTTTGTAATTTATCGATATTTCCAGTATGCCACTTTAAGCTAGAAATTGTCGAAAATTCCCTATTTTCTTCTCTTTCTTTGTTTCCACTGTTTTTGGGGTAAAGTTGGATTTCTATTCCATAAGAAATATGACAATGATCGGATAGATCTGGCATTAGTGGATTAACCTTCAAAAATCGAGCTTTTTCAAGTAGATTTGTACTCCCGATTACATAGTCGACTAGACTATTTCCGTTGTATCGAAAACAAGTCTTTTTGCCCGTCAAGTCACCAACAACCCTTCCATTAAAGATTCGTAAATTGCAAGCCGTGCAAATATCTATTAGACATTTACCCCTTTTATCGACGTTCTCTTTGTCTTTAGAGTACCTTTTCATTTGATTGTCAATGAGATAATCATCAGGTAAATTAAGGTACTTACTGTCATCATCATTTATGTATTCCTGGATTTCCCCAGTTCGTGCATTAAAGTCGCCTTGTAGAATGACTTCACCTTTAGTTGAAAAATTAATTATATCTAGTTCTATATCCTGCAATATATCTTCATCATTCTCTTTTGCATAATTATTTGGGCTTAGGTAAATTGTGCCTACGTATATGTCATTTGTTAGATGGAAAAAGTCTTTACTTATTCTACACCAAATAACATTTTGGTTAGACGTCGGTATATAGGAAACGCCCTTGCTGATTCTATTGTTTATATATAGTGCTATTCCTCCAGC
The DNA here is from genome assembly GCA_011057435.1 of Actinia equina. Classification (NCBI taxonomy): domain Eukaryota; kingdom Metazoa; phylum Cnidaria; class Anthozoa; order Actiniaria; family Actiniidae; genus Actinia; species Actinia equina. The sequence goes on along the minus strand of WHPX01000420.1, from coordinate 225,122 downwards.
ATGGCGATTTCCTGTTTTGTCACGACATTTTGTATAGTATTTATAGTCTTCTAATTTCAAGTCAGAATCAAGGCTGGCGTGTGTTTCTACAATGCCAAAAATATCATGACTATTAATTATATTGTTAACCTCTTTTAGCTTCAATTTGTTTCCAAGATTTTTGCTGTAATGCCCATGCAAATTCCAGAGTCCTAATCTTAAGGCCCCCGGCATTTGAAACAAATTTAAGCAAAAATTCTACGTTTTAAATTCTATAGAAAAAAAAAAAAGTATATATATATCAATAAGTAAATAATTTACTAAACCTGACCCTGCACCAACTGTGCTATGACCTGCAGAAAGTTCTTTATCAATTCATCATTCTTTTCAGAGGTTGGCTTCTGGATTAAATCTATAGGTTTCGTGATGTCCCATGGTGACGATACCTCAGGCTGTGAATCTTGAAGGTGAACTCTAGTGCTTTGTTGCTCTTGCCTGCGTCTGCGGCTATATGAAATGTTTCTTTTCTTGAGCCCCAAATTAAATTTTAAGTTGCTGACGAGCTTTCTAACTCCAATCTGGTTGTTAAGATGTATATGGTCATAGAAGACTTCTGCATTCAGTGTCCCATCTCGATTGCAAGCGACTCTAGTGTTGTCAATATATATCACATCATCTGAATAGCTGCATCGATTATATAGCTCTGTATTTATGTTAAAGATCTCAATGTTTTTCTGTTCATCCCGTGGGGTATATATGATACTTGAGAGCCCAATTTTACTTGAAGGCCATAAACTTTGTACTTGTGATATGGCTGTACTTAGATTTTCTACTACATTTTCATTGTACAGTTTCCCAATGTCATTTGTTCCTGTATGGATGATTATGAACTCGTAGTTGGTGTTATCTTCTATGTTGTTCAAATGTCTCAGAAGCTCTCTTGTACCGCCTGCGATGTACTGTTTATTAACATATCTATTTGGCGCAAACTTGTCTTGCCTTACTCCTCTAAGCATGGAATCACTTAGGATAAGGATCGGTCCTTTTTCATCTTGTTGTGGATGCGAATCTTGTTTACTTTGTTCTTCATCAGTATGCTTATGGCTTTCATTGTTTACTTCATTGCTATTGTTTTGTTCTGCACCGTTCGACTTTATTGATGTGTTTGAAGGTGGAACATCATTACTGTCATTCTCTTGAAGTGCGTCAAATCTGTTTTCAGTCTCTACTTGATAATAAATTATTTGCGACTTATCTGTCGATTCATCATTATCGTCGTCGTCACTATCATCATCATCTTGTTCTCTAGTCGAGTTTAATTTCTCTGATAGTTCCAATAAGGATCTGTCGGCCTCTCCTAACTTCTTATTCAGTTTTTTGGCGTACTTGGTCATTCTTTTGTTGAAGTCGCTTAATTGGTTCTCAAGGGATTTGATTTTGTTGTCGTATTCGGTTTTAAAATCTTCTACGAGATTATTCAAAAATATCTTAATTTCTCCAATCCAAGACTTTGCTTTTTGCTCTAAATCTTTTAGCTCTAAGGAAAGTTCACTCACCTCTATGGTGTTTTTTGTTATTTCTTTTTCGAACTTCCCATTGATCTCCTTTTGAGCATTCATCTCTGCTTCGAGCTTTTCATAACGGTCATCATGGCCGTTGACAATTTCTTCCTTCTCCCCTGCAATTTCTGTCATCGTCAAATCGTCTACGGGGTTTTGCGATTCTTGAACATTATCATGCTCTTCTTGTATTATTTGCGAACTTCTTACATTACATGCGATTTGAGATTTTTGCGATTGGTAAGATTCCTTTGCTTGGCTGACCCCTAATCAACTTCATTGAAAAAGAAATGTTGCAGGACTTAAAAAACCCTTTATTGGGCAATATCAGGCAAGAATTGGAACTTGTCTAGTTTATGATCCGCTTACTTTTGTTTCGGTCCTTGAGTCCTTCCTTGTCTTTATATAGTAAAGTCCAAAGGACTCTCTAATAGGCCCTTTGCATCTATCAGTCATGTGCTGATATATCCTGCAACCAAAACTTGTGTGGTGAACAAGTTTCAGGATGAAATAGCCCTTTTGCAACATACAGTCACGTGCTGATAATGTGACTTTGATAACGAATGGATTCAGCTCAAGGTCCCTTGAGGAAGACTCTGCTGGATAGCAAACAAACGATAAATATTGCTACGTATTTTGAAATCCAAAGTATCTTATTAGGGGGTGGGGGGGGGGGGATATTTTGGAAAAGGTTTTGGATATGACATTATACCAACACTCTAGTCTAATACTAGTTTTTATGTTCTTTTAGTTTCCTATAGTGGCAAAGGAGTATGGTGCCGTGTCTTTTGTTGATTTTTGTCCAACCAAGCCTCATGATTTTGCCGTAACCAGTGCATCAAGAGTACAGATCTACAGCAGCACAACACATCAAGTTTTAAAATCCATTTCTAGATTTAATGAAGTGGCATACAGTGGTTGTTTTAGGAACGATGGTCAACTGCTTGTTGCAGGTGGACAAGATGGTCTTATTCAGGTTAGCAACTAAATAAACTTGTGAACCACAAGTGGTGTGTGTGGCTAGTGCATGGCTTAAAATAAGGCCAAACAAAAATAAGTGTGTTTCCTGTTGCGTGACTGACCCTAATTTTCTTGCCGATTTTTGCTGACCCTAATATTTTTTTCATTCCCAAATGCACCATAGGGTCCCCAGTTAGTAAATTTCCACTGTTGTTTCAATTTTTAAAAATCCGACCTACCAACGCCCATTATTTTTGTCATGCAACAGGAAACACTTATTTTTTTGTTTGGCCAAATGGCCAGTCACCAGACAATATCCAGCCAGAATAGCAATCTTAACAGTTACTCACAATATATCAATTGGTTGGGAGGACTTGATTTACTGTACAGCTTATAGAACTTCATCACACTGTACCATGTTTATTCACACAAACATAAAATATGGTTAAATCCATGAAACCATCTTGAATTGCTGTGGTAAAACACAAGGAAAAATTTATTGTTCTAGTCAACATGGGTGCAGCATGAATAATGTCTATGGTCCTATAAGAATTATTTTCTTTTGTTTATTTTGTAGTTGTTTGATTTTAACAGCAGAGCTGTGCTGAGACAGTTCAAAGGCCATACCGAGTAAGTATCTGTAATATAATTAATATAATACACCAGTGAGTGAGACTCTTTTTCACTCATTCAATAACTCTATTAGTATTTTGAATTAGTGGACTTTTCCATAGAGCATTTTCACGTGACGTTTCAGCGGCCATTATGGGGTACCAAAACAATACATTTTCTATCCTCTGGGAATTGAACTCTATTTTTATGCAAATACTGTGCAGAAAGTTTCTATTGATTATGGCTGCCTTCTCACGTTAGTGAAAACGCTCTATAAGACACCAAAAAATTTTGTTTTGTTTTTATTTTCCACAGTGCAGTCCATGTAACAAGGTTTCTGCTGGACAATCTACATCTAGTTTCTGCAAGTGACGACAAGGTGGTCAAATGCTGGGACATATCAACTGAACAAGAAACAGTCTCATTTATTGAACACCAGGTAGAGCAAAGACATAATGAACCTCCTTAGCTTGGGTACAATGCTTGCCTGTTACAGATCACCTGTCATTCCCTTGAGTATTATTTCTTTTTGTCAACATGATTTTCCCCCCCTAAGACTTAAGAAAATAGTGATCTAATATTGTTTAAAAAAAAAAAAATGATATTCTAAGAAATGACATGGAGTCAGAAATGGTAAAACATGACACCCAAACCAGTGATATAATTAAATGTCAGATTCAAATAGAGGTACTATATGTTAAATAGTTCCTAATATTTTACATTGTGGTTTTCATAGGATTATATAAGAACTGGTGCTGTTAACAAAACAAATAAAGATATATTCCTAACAGGTAAGAAACGGCTCAGGGGAAGTGTGCAAGGGCTTCTGGTAGTTGTAGTAAATAATGCCATAAAGGAAACAGCTTATAAGTTGAAAAAACCGTTGTTCATTTATTAGAATCTTAAAATAAAGGTTCGCATTTTAGGCTCATTATGCATGTACAGTATATGGTCAATTTATTCTGAGTCTTTCAATTTGCAGCTGCATAAGTTGCTTCATATACTGCAAGGATCAGCTCAATTTGATACATTACAACTGCAGTAGAAATATATATTTCATATATATTGTCATACACATATATCTTTCCTATCGGGCCTATAAACCCACCTAATGTGTCCTTGAAGTCTCATATGAGACGTGGTAGCTCAGTGGTTAGAGTATGCCACCAGAATCTGAGTCTTTCATTTGCAGCTGCATAAGTTGCTTTATAAAGTGCGAGAATCAGCTCAATTTGATACATTACAACCGCAATACAAATATATATTTCATACATATTCTCATACACCTATGGTTAACTTTAATGTTATCTTTCAATGCTCATTTCATAGGTTCATATGACCACACAGTCCGGATGTGGGATAAGCGATGTGACAAGAGTGTTATGACTTTAGACCATGGCTGTCCTGTAGAGTGTATTCAGTTGTATCCAAATGGCGGCATGTGTATTTCAGCTGGTAAGTGAAGACTTCATTCATTTGTCTGAAATCATGTTATCACAGAAATCCAGAAAAAAGGCGTCCCAGGACTCACTTCACTTGTGTTGACAAGGGCTTTCTAAATATTAATTGGCACCCACAACACAGCGCTTGGGACCCAATTGTCTCCAAGGGCTCACTTGTGTTAAAAAGGGCTTCCTAAATATTGATTGTCACCCACAACACAATGCTTGGGACCCAAATGTGTCCCAAGATACACTTCACTTGTGTTGACAAGGACTCCCTAAATATTGATCAGTTCCCAAATATTTATTTAATATTTTTTATTATCCCTGATGATGTGGAATGATGTTGAACACCTGACTATGGTCAAAGCTGTGTCTTGAATCTGATGTCTATTTTCTTGCTTGTAGGTGGAAATGTTGTCAAAGTCTGGGATATTCTTGGTGGTGGACGGCTTGTAACAGAGTTCTCTAACCACCAGAAGACAGTCACCACATTGTGTTTTGATGGTGAACTTAGAAGACTATTAACAGGTTCTATTGATAAGTAAGTATTCTTGTCATAGACAACATGCAAAACTCTGTTCCAGTCTGCTGTTCATTTTGTTACCGACAAATTACATTACTTATAGTACACTCAACAAAATTACTCGACTCGGATTGGTCGAGAGGAGTACAATTATAGCGTTAATTGTACTCCGTAGGAGTACCGAATTAAGTCGCTATGGCAACATGGCCAAAATAATGTCAAAACAATTATTTTCTATCATTTTGTACTTAAAAAGCATAAATAAAATTTTAAAGCCGTAAGAACTAATCTTTTTTATGCATTTCAGTTGAACGATGGACTGGAAATCGGCCGCCAAATAGACAAAGATGAACGGCGTCGCTTCGTATTTTTTACTGAAATTTTGTTGAGTGAACTATAAACAAAAAATCGCACGATCTTCTCGTACAATTTGGAATTAATAGACACGAGTAATGTTTTGAAAGTTCTTTAATTGTACTCGTCTAAAGGCTCGTGCAATTACAAGAACTTTCAAAACATTACTCGTGTCTATTAATTTCCAAATTGTACTCGAGATCGTGCGATTTCCTATACTTACTCTTAGTTTACGACATGTACAATATACCAATAGAAACCTGGAGATTTTTGAGGTACATTAATGGGACAATTACTCTAAATCACAATGGCCCTATCGAAGCTCATCTCGTTAACCCATGACATGTATGAGTCAAAGTGGAGCCAAAAGCAAACCATTTCTTTACGGTCGCTGTTTGACTGCTGTTTTCCACGTCTTGCAGCATTACCAAAAGATTTGACATGACTTTGTTTTAAGATAAACCTCTTTATCTTGGGTGTAACTTTGTCCCTTTCAGACCACATGCCATTATCTTAGGAATAAGATTCATTGTTTGAGTTGTATTTGTATTCATGTGTCTTCTCATGTTCAGCTGATAAACAAAGAAATAATACTCTAGATAATGACACATGGTCTGAAATGGGAAAACATTGAACCAAGATCAATAAGGCCTGCTTTTGCATTCATTATTGGCTTTGGAAGATAACACAGCCCTGGAAGAAATAATTTAAGATATGACCTTGTCAAATAGTTTTTTAGTGTTTAATAAATCATATTCTCTCGTAACAGACATGTTAAGATTTATGACTTACAAGACTATAAAGTAGTGCACAGCATGGACTACCCTTCGCCTATTTTAACTATGGCTGTCTCGGTAAGTTTATGCTAATATTGTTGATGCCATATCTCATTCTGACCATCAGGGCCTGTTGGGTAGCGTTATACACCCTTCATACAACTGGGCCCTGTAGTTGCCTGGCTTAGAATATTGTTACTACACCCAAGTGTGTAAATGGCCATCTTCAAATGTTGGGGGATTCATGGCGGGATGTTTTGGGGGTAAATAGACTAGCAAACCCTCCAGGAGAGAGAGTAGTGATATAGTACTTCTAAGCTCTTCTCATACCAGTGCTAGCACTCCCCTCTCACCAGTGTGACCAAGGTTTGTTTCCCAGACTCAGTGTTGCATGTGAGTCAAGTTGTTTGTTGCTTCTCTCCTGTGCTTCAAGGGTTTTTTTCTGGGTTATACAGTTTTCCTCCCTCCAAGAAAATCAACTTAGGGAAACAGGGTTGTCATGGAGGAATGAGCGCTCTCCTCTCACCAAAACGACCCTGGTTCTGTGGAACTGGCACTGTTAAATCATATTTATTTTTATATCTTGGTTTTTACTCTCTTACCATATACTAATATAGTAACCACCATCTTTATCTTGCAGCCTGATGACTCTCATATAGTTGTAGGAATGTCAGATGGATTGTTATCAATTAAATATAAAGTACCAAATAAAGGAGAAGAGAGTTTAAAGAGAAAAGAAAATCCAAGACCTGGAAGCTACAAGTATTTCATGAGAGGAGAAAATTATCCAGCTCAAGAGGTTTGTTTGAGAATGACTAAAAAGTTTCCATTCATGTGTATTGTATCATATTTATGTCTTTAATTTAAATCAGAAATGAGGGCCACATATATGTTTTAGCGGTGATTGGTTTATACTTTTGGATAAGCAATGACTGGTTCTAATTTTGGATGTCAGTAGCTGGTTAGTACTGATTGGCTAGTACTACCACCAGAAGTGTGGTCAGTTTGTAAGAGCGTCAGTCTGTTGTGCAGGAGGTCATGGTTCAAGCCTCGGCTGCATCGACACTCAGGGTCTTAAAAGAACAGAGATGGGGCTTTTTAATTACATCTGCAAATGGTTAGACCTTCAAGTCTTCTTGGACAAGGACTTAAAACCATAGGCCCTGTCTCCCAACCCTTCCTAACCTGCAGTACATGTAAATGGAGGACATAAAAGAACCTGTTGAATTATTCGTTTAAGAGTAGGTGATTATCTCCCAATTCATCACCCTATCCCAATTTGGAGGCATAAATCAAATAAACTAACATTCTCTCATGATTATATAAGCTCACGGCTGCTAAGAACCTCCATTATTATTAATTATTATTATTTATTAGTAAGTTTGCACAAAAACTATGTATCTTTTTTCTCACAGGACGATTTTGTTGTTGCTGAGAAGAAAAAACCTCACTTAGGGAAATCTGACAAGTTACTCAAGAATTTTGAATACAGTGCTGCACTGGATGCAATACTACGGGTTAGTGGCAAGTTTGTTTAGAATATGCTAGAGTGCAAACCATATATCTGTGAAAAAGTTAACTAACAAAATTGTACAAAGTATTGCAAAGCTTTTTAGGTCTATGGTCCAGAGTTCAAACCATATATCTGTGATATAGTGTTTTTCTAATTAGTACAAAATAGCACCAATGAAACAATTGAAATCAAAAGAAATAGATGTGTTTAGTCCTATTTAGTTTTTGTGTTATTCACAGATATATGGTTTGAACTTTACTTAGGTCTACTAAGCTTACTAATTTGTGCACTTTCTTACAATTTAAGCTTTTCACGGAATATATGGTATGCACTCCATTGTTTTTCTTGCAAATCCATAGCAGCTATTTGTTATAATTAATTTATGATTTAAATCAATGGCCCTATCGAAGCTCATCTTTGTCAACTCATGACATGTATGAGTCAAAGTGGAGCCTAAAGCAAACCATTTCTTTACGGTCGCTGTTTGACGGTTGTTTTCCACGTCTTGCAGCATTACCAAAAGATTTGACATTACTTTCTTTTAAGATAGACCTTTTTATCTTGGTTGTAACTCTCTCCCTTTCAGACCACATGCCATTCTCTTAGGAATAAGATTCATTTTTTGAGTTGTATTTGTATTGATGTGTCTTCTCATGTTCAACTATTGTTTTCCATGTCTCACAGCATTACCAAAAGATTTGACATTACTTTCTTTCATAATTGAACTCTGGATGCACAATACTTTTCCTCAGTTACATTTGTCTAAATCTGTTACAAGTAATACAGTATGAGTGGCCAATAGGATGTTTTCACTCAGTCAGAGAGTTAACTGACAATAGAGATTGCAGTCACATTGCTGTACCTAACAAAATGACAAAACTATTGTCAAAGGTACACCAATATGGCCGCTGTGATGTCATGTGAAAACACTCTACTCTTATGGGCATTTACAAGGGTGAGCTGTTTTAAAGCACTTACAGATTAGATGCAAATATTGTATACTGCTTACCAAATATTTAAGAGAATAATTTTATGTTCTGCTGAAATGGCTGAAATCAAAGTGAGTTTGACCAAGAAAATTCAGGTCAAAATTGAAATACACATTTGTGTATTGGAAACAAAGTACTTGCAGTTAAAGAAAATCATTCTAATGTTCTCATCGTTTTTTATAGCCCCTTTCCAACCATCCTCCAGTAGTGGTAGCAATATTACAAGAGCTTGGCAGAAGAGGAGGACTTAAACGAGCTTTGGCAGGAAGGGATGAAAAAGGGCTGGTACCTATTCTTTACTTCCTCATAAGGTAAGAAAAGCCTTCCTAAGGGACTAATCAGGGGGAGGGGGGAGTGTGGGGTTACTTCTCCACCCCCTGAAAATATTCAAATTGAGTCTCTGCTCTTTCTTGAGTATCCTGTAACAGTCAACCCCTTCCTGGATCCGCTGTAGAATTGTTGCTGTGAGTTTGGACAGGTACTTTTACATAAATCCCTTTGGTCCCCAAGGACGATTAGAGAGAAAAACTTAATTCTTCCAGCTTAATTTCCACTAATGTTACTGTTTTTTATTTTATTATTCCAGAAATATAACCAATCCAAGATATTCCGTAGTGTTGATAGATGTAGCTAACATCCTTCTTGGTAAGAAATGTGCCAACCTCAAATGTTTGCTACTAGTGTGTATAGGAAGCATGGCTGTTTTGTGCTGCTATCGGGCTGCCTCTCACCAGTACTAGTCTCTAGTCTAGTTAACTTCCTGGACTCGATGTAGTATGTGAGCACAGTTGCTTGTTAGTTCTCTCCTGTGCTTCGAGGGTTTTTTTTTCCTACATTCTTTGGTTGCGCTCCCTCTGCAGAAAAAATATCCTAAATTCCAGTCTGTGGCTCGAGAGACCAGCATGTTTGAAATAAAATAAATTACGTTTACATTTTTATCATGACTTTAAGAACAAGGTGAAAAGATTTATAACTTCTACATAATATATACATATATTTAATATGCAGCCCGTAAAGTCCTCCACTGCAATGTAAACCGCATTGAGACAATGTGAAAATGCGCTATAGAAGAATCCCATTTTTTTAATTTTTTTTTTCTACATGGCATTCTGCTTAGAGCTTTTATCTATAATCGAATCTTTAACAAATTCAAATTGTTTTCATTGCGAGAGGTTTTATATCTCTGGCTTTTTTTTCTCTTTTTTTTTTTTTTTTTTTTTTTTTTTTTTTTTTTGTTTTTGTTTCCTTCTCTGTTTCTTTTCTCATAAGGTTAACTTTGGAAATTGAATTTATGAGAAAAACTAGTGATTTAAAATTATGACGTTTCAATGACACCTTGACATCATTATCAAGTAAAGTGAAAAGAGTGATAATGAATATAAATATAAACTAGTCATGAATTAACATAATAATTTTCAATGTCCGAATTTTTTTTCTACAGATATGTATTCACCTATAATTGGACAGTCACAAGAAATAGACAAATTATTCTTCAGACTTCAAAGCTCTATTTCTGTGGAACTAAGCTTCTCAAGACAAGCATATGAACTATTAGGAGCAATGGATACACTCTTCGCTGCTTCATCTGCTCCTGTTTCTAATACAGATGCTGAAAATTCTAACCAAGCAACGTGAAGTTTAAAGAATTTTGCAATAAAAAAAGTAGATGAAATTGATGAATCGAAGAGGCCTGTCCCACAGGAGGAACCAATCAAATCGAAGGAAGCAACAGATTGCAAATAGATGAGCTGATATAGCTAACAACGAACAGGCTAACACTCGTTCACATAGACCAAAAGGACATTTGAGTATCAAACAATAAAAAGAATCTATAGTGTGACTGCTTCTTCTCTTGTTTTAACAGAACGAGCGAGCGCGCAAAGGTTGCATGCAATTGATGTTGCAAGCCATGACACACGACACACATTGTTGCTACTTTGACAACATTGCTTGCAATGTTGCGCCCAATGTGGCACCGTGTAGCCGTGTCTTTAGATTACGAGGATGAAGAGATGAGATGATGATGGGGAAAATATTTTGAACACATATTCCTAATATAGTTTAAGGATTTATATACCAAAAGGTTTGTCAAAGAAAAAATGTCAAAAAAATAAAATTATTGCAATCTATTGCAATACAAATTATCTATTTTCATAGCATTTTGTCTCGATGTCACAATTTTCTAACATTTAAAATATGATAATTGTTTTTCAATTGGTTGGAGTAATCTTTAGATTTTATCAAACCCTGAAACATCCTCTGGGCTGACCTAAGTCAGGGCACGACTAACTCGCAGATTGAACGCTGAAACAACCTCTGGGCTGATCTAAGTCAGGGCACGGCTAACTCGCAGATTGAATATTGGAATTTAGCGTGTTAGGTTTTGCGGAGGGAAGAAAAAACCAATTGTGTGTTTGGGAACGTACGAACTCGGTTTTAACCATCCTGCACGATAGCAGCAAGGATTCCGTGTGTTCTGTAACTTGGTGGGATAGAGATAATGATGACGTAGTTCCGGCGTCTAGCTGCTAAAGTAAACGAGATCCACGCATGCTCTTAGTCTTCCTCGCATCCGTTTTTAGTGTCGGTCGTCACGCAAGGAGCGTTGCGTGACGACCGACACTAAAAACGGATGCGAGGAAGACTACGCATGCTCTCTTCCCACTATAATAATTAACAACGCGTAAAAAATAATTTTAAAAAAAATTGTAACAAAATTTAAATTTGGAGATCGTTTTTGATACGGGTAATTAACACGAACACTTCAGTTACATCAAACAAAACAGTCTCGGAAGACCTTGTACATGAACGTCGGCAAGCACAATGCACAGCCTCGCCTTTCTGCCAATATCACAAATTTTAAACTTTGACACTTTTACTTCAACGTACTGCATCCTTGCAAAGTTTGGAACTAAAGAAAACCCAAGATTTTGTTTACGTGAAAGAAGGTCTTAGAAGTTTCAAATACCTCTGTTACTACAATCCCGCGGGTTTTTTTCACGCACGTACGCGGAACGAATCACGAGATATCTCGTGTGGCAACGAAGCATTGGTGACGAGGCTATGACGTAACACATATATGCGCATGGCCTCGGAACAAAGATGGCCGCCCAGTGAACTGAAAATGGCAATGGCTTTGAACTCTTGATCATTTAGCTAATATTTTTCCTTATAAAACATCTTCAAACATCTTCAAAATCCACTAATTATTTCTATACACATCCTACAATCCTACTCAAGTGTAATTTTGATTTTTTTGAGGTAGAATTTCGCGGTAAACGCTCAAAAAAGACTGACCTTTATTGGATTCGATCTACGATTATTTTTTTCTACAAAAATGTTCAGAGTATATTCACCCTTACGGTCTTTACGAACGACTGGAGGACAAATGAATGCCTTTAAAGGTAAGTAAAGCTATTATTATATCAGTTAAGGTGTTTTTCTTTTCATACTTTCCTAAAAAACCTTTTTTATTGCAACTTATTCGCAAGGCAAGCATTTTCGTTTTTCGTTTTTTTTTTTCATGAATCCCAAAAGTCAAGTATCATAAACTTCGGTTTTTTAAGACGCTGAACTTTTAGTTAAAGCTTTCAAACCTGTGCTGATTTAAGATGTTATTTTGTTTGCAATATAGACGTATTTGAATCGTTCCTATTTTTGGGGAATAAGCTTATGTAACAGTTCAACCGATGTTTGTTGTTGTTGTTGTTATGTATAAGACTATTTTTAGTTGAGTCAAATTGGATGATATTCTTACATTTTAGAAAATATTAACATTTGCATTATGATTATACTGTTTTTAGCTTTATTTTTTTATAAATTTCAACGTATACATTAAATTGTTTTGTTCATTGGTTATCATTATTCACTAAAGAGTCACATGATTTTCGTATGGGTACTTAACAATTTTATTATGTAAAATCGATAGACTAACAGTATTTAAGGCCTTTTAACAAATTGCTCAAAAATTTCCATTGACTGTCTTCTTATTGATCATAGATAACATCTTAAAATATTCGCTGTGCTCAAGGTTCCGCTGTACGGTTTTGAACATTTAAAAATGTTAAAAGGCCTTAAAATCAATTTCACATAATAATGACTAGTCTATTTTTTATTTATATTCAAAGGCTCACCCTGTCATATATTAAGGACAGCACCTCTACGAAGAATCCACATTGTCACCTCAAACAAACTAAAGTCTAGTCCATACCTAAATGGAAGTCATTTGAGCTCTCAACAGCACGGCCCTGGATCGAATGGTATTCATTTTCAAAACAGCAGGTTGATGTCCACAACAGGGGGGAGCAAGGACAGGGGTGGAAAGAATCCATGGTGTTGTCCTAAGTGTGGAAATCCATGTAGTGCTGTTGAAGGTTCGTTGGAAATTTTGGGAGTGGGAATGTGGTACATGTATACATCATTATATAGAGTATGTAACATTGAAGTGACATCCCAATTTTTATTTATTTCTTGCTAATCAAGTCATCCAATATTATATCACATTAGTTAGTTAGTTAACTTTATGGTTATTTTTTAAGCAATAGTCTTTTCCAATGTTTTCTAATGATTTCAACATGAATTTTTTGTTTACGAATATGTGTTTATATAAAAAAAGGAAATTACTGGTTGGCTTGAAAATATGAAGTTTATCTTCACTGTGCTAACTAGAGAAATATTTTCGCAATTTGAAGATAAACTTTTTATTTTTACACCACCTTGTATCATCCTCTATGTGCTCCACCCTAAAATCTCTATTGTACATAAAAAGATAAGATATGTACTGCTGTTTTAAGCTTTTTTCTGTATTGTGTAGTTCCAGAAATCATCCATACCTTACCCACAGATGAATTTTAATTTCCGAAGAGTAGGGGGGTCAGAGAAAGAAAATTGGAATTTCCAGGGGGTGGGGGGTGTCTTAAAAAAGTTCCTCCGTGAGGGGTGTATGGATAATTTTTGGAACTACACATTTTGGAAAAAATATTGGTTTCATATAGACCCACCTACGAGTGAATGTTTTCATTTGTTGGTCTATTTCATTACCTTTCAGCGTCTACGCGGTTTGTACAGTGTGACAAGTGCAGTCATTTTTTTCTGATCCTGTCTGAATCTGACTCTAAGCGATATATTAAATATGAAAGTAAATCTGCCATGAATGAAAGTGATAAACAACAGAAAGTCCAAAAGAAACCTCCTCCACCTCCTAAAAAGGTGAGTATTTTGCCCTAGTAGGGGAGGGGTAGTTATTCTATACTATAGTCTATGTCAAAGTCATTCACCCTTACTTCAAAAGATGCTTAAAAGAACTCGAATTGGTGAGATTAATGACTTTGACACAAAAGATGGTACTGAATTGTCTGTTTACTAATGAGGCCTTTCTGACCTCGATTCCATGCAATATTGTCCCTAGTCCCAACCGAGTTTGGTGGCCATCTATGAGAAAGGTCTGTGTATACTAACTTTTGACTGGTCTTCATTTCTTTTTTCATTTTTTCAGATATTTAATTACCTGGATAAATATGTAATAGGTCAAGATTTTGCTAAGAAAGTTCTGTCAGTAGCTGTCTACAATCACTACAAGAGACTATCCGTCAATCTTCCTTCATCATCACAAAGTTCGTCAGCAGAGGTCAAGCCTATACCACTAACAAGACCATTCCCTGGATCTCCACACGGTAGGGTATAATCATATTAAAGGACTACTATGACTGGGGTCACCTAGACTGCGACAACCAATCAAATTGTAGAATGAAAACAATACATTCCAACTTTGGGTAGTGGAGCCAATCAGAAACCAGCAGATAACAATAGCCTTTTAACATCCTTTCATTTGCACGAGAAAATGACAATAGCTATCTTGTTGTTTTTCGCGTAACATGCAGTCTAGGTTTCTGATTGGCTCAACATTGGCTTGGCATTGTTTTTGGATTCATTCTACAATTTGATTGGTTCTCACTGTCTAGGTGGCCCCACTTAAAGTAGTTACACTGTAATACTATCAGGGTTCATGCAGGTCCTTGAACTCCTTGAAAAGTGCTTGAATTTAAAATGCATTGTCAAGGGCACTTGAAACTCCTTGAAAATAGAAAAAAAAGTAGAAATGTCCTTGAATACTTCTTGAAAAGAATTGTCCATGAAAAAATATCAGTAAAGCTTTCAAGATATGTAAACCATGAGTTGTTGTCATTGGTTAAAATTAGAGATTTTCACTACCTCAAGGGAGAAGCGTCTTTTTTTATGATTTTTTGCTTTCCAGAACTTAGTGGCTCAATGTGCCGTGGATATCACGTGACAAATTCACACATCTCGATTAGCATTGGCATTTTCTTCATATTTTTTTAATACCAAAATAAAACCCTTTTAAGAGTTCCTCCTTGAAAAATGTCATTTTGGTCCTTGAATACTCCTTGAAAACTCCTTGAATAATTTCTTGGGAACCTAGCACGAACCCTGTACTATGGAATCAATATTAATCAAATGTCTCAAAACATAAAAATTGTCATTTCTAAACCGTAGTCTGATAAAAAAGCAAATGAGAGCAAACTAGGAACCTTTTTACACCATGATTCGTGTTTCTACAACCTAGCAACATGACCTTGCTTTTTTTATTCATGATTTTATAGAACTTCAGCTAGTAATGGCACAAGCCAACACACTCAATTCCCCTCTTGGTGCTAGTGGTGTCCAGTCATCTGGCCAGATGAAGGAAACAAGCGGTAGTGAAATACTAGATGCCAAAAGAGATAGAATTACCCTGGATAAAAGTAATATTTTGCTTCTAGGGCCCACAGGTTCAGGTAAGCCACCTAATATAGGAATGTATAGTTCAAGAAATAATTATCCATACCTCACATGGAAGAGACCCCCTATCCCCTGGAAATTCCAATTTTCTTCCATACAAACTATGTAATTTTGTTCTTTCTCTAAACCTTCCTATTCCTCAAAAATTGCAAACTCCTCCATTGTGGGGGAAGGGGGGTGGGGGTATTGAGGTATGAATAGAGAGTTTTAGGTTGACTTTTTTTTCCCCTGCAAACGGCAAACATGACCACGTTTTCACAGTTTTCCTTTATCTTACTTTACCTTTTACAAACCTTCTCACCAAGCGCAAATACTCTTTTGTTTTTCTACTACTTGGACTTTTTTGCGATTCTTTTTCAGTAATTTAAAAGAATTTTTTACTGGTCAACTGACGTTTCACGTTTGCCGTGAACGTAAATCTAAAACTCTCTAATAATTTCTGGAACACTACACAATGCATTGAGATTCTTCTATAAGTTTCATTGGAAGAGAGCCACCATCATAAACCCATATTGTCTGCTCAGCGAGAGGAGAATTGCAAAGCAAAAGTTATTGCAATTTTGAGTTGCCAATGCTGGTTTGTATCGCAATTCTCCTATGAGTTTCGATTGGAAGAGAGCCAGCAAAATAAACCCATATTGTTGGCTCAGAATTACTTCACAATAGGAAAATTGGGATACAAAACTTATTGTGAATTTGAGTCACCAATACAGGTTTACATTTATGCCTTTGGAAGAACTAGCTGCCAATATAAACCCTTATTGGCTGCCCAAGATGGTAGTAACTTATAAATATTGATAGTGTGTGTGAGAAAGAAAATTCTGTACGATACAAGATAAACCCAGGTCATGTTGCACTCTTCTAACTCCTCTTTCTTTTTAAAAATTGTTATTCTGTAGGTGTCTTGATATATTGTTTGCTATCTGAGACTGTACGGCTCTAGCACAACCCATGTTATCTGTTACCTATCTTTCTCGCACCTCATGGCACACCCCACACACCCTTCTGGCCCAGACAATAGCCAGGTGTCTTGATGTACCGTTTGGTATCTGTGACTGTACTGCTCTTACACACCCCATATTCTAACATAATTCTGTGCATTAGGTAAAACCCTTCTGGCCCAGACAATAGCCAGGTGTCTTGATGTACCGTTTGCTATCTGCGACTGTACTGCTCTTACACAAGCTGGTTATGTTGGAGAAGATATTGAGTCAGTTATCGCTAAATTGCTACAGGTAAACACACTTGAATTGTGCAAGATAAGCAAGCAATCACCTTATTACATAAAATATTCGCAACTTGTTATTTTCCACAATTTTGAAGCTCGGATATTCCAAGGTTATGCACTGACTTCAATTTCAAAATTTTGCAAAAATCATATTTCAAGTCACGAGTTTTGATTTTGTGATTTAATTTAATCACTCACAATTAGTTTCCATATTAAATCAATAAAGCGACACTATATCTTTTTTTTTAAATCCTATTTAGGAAGCAGGCAACAACGTAGAAAAAGCACAACAAGGTAAGCTTGTGTTTAAGAGCAAATTTTGTACCTGGGGGAGGGGGTAAGGGTACTCCCGTATAACAAAGGGTGAGGATGATCTCGTCTCAATCTTTAATCCCTAAGCATATGGGGTATCTTTTAGGGGTAAACCGGATATCAGTTATTATTAAATAACTTATAAATCCTGCATTCTGATTGGTTGGGAGCGTGTGCTTTAGGAGAGCACACAGCACGCACGTTTACTTTCCGTTGCGACGTTTCTATCTAAAATAATGGTTATTGTAATTTGTATTTTATGAAAGAAATGAAAAAACTTGCTTGTTGTGCTGTGTTGAGTATGTATAAAGCTCTTGGGGGTTGGCAGAACACTCGAAAACTGTCAAGAAGCACTCCGCTATGCGTCATGTCTAGTTTTCTCATTCTTCCAAACGCTGTGTACTTCATAATTGCACGTACAACATTAGCGCATTATTTCTTCAATAGCATAACTTACTTCCTACATTAAACTAATATTGTCATTCCCTACTTTTCTAGGGATTGTATTCTTGGATGAAGTGGACAAGATTGGATCAGTTCCCGGTGTCCATAACCTCCGAGACGTTGGTGGTGAAGGAGTACAACAGGTATAACTTTGCAGTTAACTGATGTTGATATAATAAACGTGGTATTGCAGTGATTCACATTTAACCTGGAACCTCTGTGGTTCTGAGAAATTTTTGGTTCACCCCTCATCGTTTTCAAATGATCTTGGTGTTTTGAATATTGTTCCAACTACCAGCAAATTCAATTGCTTTTTAGATGTACGTTGAAAAGCGTTTAAGGCTATATAATAAGAAACCCTAAAAGCTGTGCAGCCTTTAAATTTTCCAATAGTTGCCCCCTCGACATCCCATAATGTCTTAATAGACCGTTTTCTCAAGGTTGCGTGCGCATCCAACTTGACGGGCTACAAAACTGAAAAACGCAAATCCAGTAAAATTGAGAAGACAGTTTTATATTTAAAAATGAGAATAATCGATTCCATGAATTCTTATCAAAAAAAATTCATAGCAGTGCATGATAATACTAGTGTTCTGGTACCGTGGCCCGTCAAGTTCCTTAAATTTGGATGCGCACGCAACCTTGAGAAAACAGTCAATGTTCGCGAGTACGAATCTCTAGTACAAAGCATGATGGGAAACCGAGTACTTACGGTTTTTTCAGCTCCTCTAAAAATTCCCCTGACAAATTTTCCTTCAATATTTTCTATGAAACTGTAAGTATTTCAACAGACGAAAATAACAGAGTATTTTTTGTGTGATAATTCTATTGATTTCCTTGTACTGATTTGTGTAGTACTCGGCTTCCCATCATGCTTTGTGCTAGAATTCGTGCTCGTGCACATTGGCTATTAAAACAATAGAATTCAAGGTTGCCGCCGTATCGGTAAAAGGGTCTATTTAAGGACAATCATCCTTTGACAGTCTTTGCCAAAGACTGAGTTTCTGTTGTTCATCTTACAGGGTCTTCTGAAGATTCTGGAGGGTACTGTTGTCAATGTACCAGAGCGCAACTCTCGCAAGATGCGTGGAGATACTGTTGCTGTAGACACTTCAAATATTTTATTTGTTGCATCTGGAGCTTTCAATGGACTGGATAAAATCATTAGAAGAAGAAAACAAGATAAGGTAGATATAAACACGTGTACCAGGGCCTTCAAGCTTGTCTTCATTTTTACGACCTTTTTTCATAAACACGCGACCCCCCGTCTGCATACAACTCCCAACGTCTGGGTTTTGGGTATCCACCAGTCAAAAAATAACGAACTCTGAAGGCTACTGAAGGTTTTTGGGTGGAAATCAAAATCCAGGCGTCCGAGATAAGGAGTTGTTTTTCGAGTTGCGATTGATAAAAATAAGCGCGATAGGACGTTTACATGATGGCGTCATTTTACTACCACTACCAAATTGCTTGGCTATCTTATTCATATTTGTATTTCCTGATGAGAATAGTAAGACAATTGGTGCTGATTAACTGAACAAGAGAAAGAGCTCAAGGGATTTTGGTAGTGGTAGGAAATGACGCCATCTTGCTAGTGTCCTATTATACAATGCATGGCTGAAAGTCTCTAGGTTGCAGGTGCTCTTGACCGGCCCATTAACATTTTGACCAGTCCGATATTGTCATTATTTCTTACCATTGAGCAGCTATTATTTTGCTCTGTTCAACTTACTTCTATGTTCTTCAGGTACTTGGATTCGGAGCTCCAGCAATAGAGGAATCCATATCAACCGAAGGCAAAGAACTCAATATATTTACCAACATCAAAAACGACGTCAGAGATGATAACGCAGAGCGTGACGGGTTACTGAGTAGCGTCGAGGCGCGTGATCTAATCGAGTTTGGAATGATCCCTGAGTTCGTGGGTCGACTTCCGGTTGTAGTTGCTCTGCATTCTCTGAATGAAACTGCTTTGGTTAAGATCTTGACAGAGCCCAGGAACGCCTTGGTGCCGCAGTACCAGGCTATGTTTGCTATGGATAAGGTAAGTTCCTTTGGGCTACCTGTGTCAGGCTGGAGATGAGCTTTGACAGAAGTTGTTTATTGGATGTTTTCTGTGCTGAAAAGGATTTTCTGAAGTTTCCCTTTTTTTAAAAAAAAATCAACACTTGCTTTCGAGCTTGACAATCTTGTTAAATATAATCCATTCCGCGCGCAGGTTCGCTACTTGTCTAGACTCCATTACTGCAAGATTAGTTTTTCAAAGGCCCAAGTGATGGACCTTTTCCAGCTTGGGCGTACTGTGTTCTCATTTCAGACCACGTGTCATTCCCAATCTCGTACCCAGAGCCTTTATTTCTTACTGCGCATGCTTGTCGAGCATGCGTAGTAAGAAATAAAGCTCTGGGTACGAGATTGGTGTCATTCCACAGACTATCATTTCTTCGTTTGACGGTTGCTCTTGAGATAACACATGAATATGGATGGTAAAACTGAAACAGAATATTATTCTCAAGAGAGTATGCTACGTGGTCTGAAATGAGAAATTTTAAACTACGTACGTCCAAGGTAAAAGGGTATATAGAATGCGAATCTTTTGAAGTCTAAGATCCATGCAAAGATTCAGATTTTAATTTTAATTTTTAATTTTGCAGATTGACTTGATCATTGAGCCAGATGCACTCCAGCTCATCGCTAATCAAGCATTAGAAAAGAAAACTGGTGCTCGTGGTTTGAGAGCAATATTGGTATGGATAACTTATAATGGTTCAAATATCTTATATAAGGAACATGAGAGAAAAGGCGCGATTGCACGGGGCAAGTTTCTCTGCAACTTGTCTTGCAAAAGCGTTGCGACACAAGCTGCAAGAGTGTTTACACGGTGTAACGGAGACGCAATCGTTGCCAAAAGTAGAAACGAATTCTACTTTTCGAAACAACTGCTGCAACTTGTCTCGCAACATTTGCTCAAATTGCGCTCTAGTTTAGACGTTGCAATGCTCCATGCAACTTGTGTCACAACACTATTGCGAGACAGCGCCTGTGGAGTGTGGAATGGAGCTGAGACGGATGAATAGTGTTTTCGCAGATTTGCGTACTGTGTGTCCACCTCTGTACCGTCTCGTTGCGAGAAAAACCTGCAACCGAGAAGCACTGTAGCTAGAAAGCCTCTTGAACCCAGGGTACCACCTCTAGGGTGCGAAGGATTGACTGGAGCTTTGCAACGCAACACTTGGATGTTTCAGGTTTCATGTTTGCTGCATTAAAAATAAGGTGTGGCAGCATAACGGCTTCACGGCTGGACTCCTACACAGACGTTTTAGAATCGTCACACAACGTTTCACTTGGTTGCGTGACGCGTGACGAAGGACGTCGTGTAGCTAGAGTACGACTAATTCTACCGTTTCGTTTCTCGCTTTTCTCTGTCTTCCTTACCATTCTCCAGGAACAGCTACTTCTCCAACCCATGTTTGAAGCACCAGGCTCAGACATCGTGTCTGTTCGCATCACCAAAGACGTTGTCAAGGGAACCAAACCAGCCGAATACGTCCACTCGCCAGAAAAACTAAACGAAGACGAAGCAACACAACCTGGTGAAGGCACTGACATCTACAATGATGATATCGAGATGTATGCTGGAGACGCATCTTCAAGACTGTGATCATCTTGAATATTCATTGTATTTTTTTGTATTTTAGACTGATCATGAATTAGCGGGGGTGGGGGGGGGGGGGTGGGAGGCTACCGTATTTCAAGCATAAACTACTCTGGTTCCAATCTCTTGGTCGTTTCCATAAAATCTCTTTAACCCTGTGCTTTATTACCGTAGCTTGAAATATCATACCCCATTGTTGGTCGCATTGGAGCATTTATGTAACCTATGCTTTTAATCATGAAACATTCTGCCTTTACCCTTGTTCGTGTGCTAAAATTTATGCGGTAACCCTCTCTTAACTTAAGTACGAAATATTTTACCCTACCCTTGGTCATATTCCCACATTTTATAACTCTTTTCACCTGATTATTCGTTTGTTTGCTTGCTTGTTTATTTGTTTGCTTGTTTGATTGATTGTTTTTCCTACCTTTTTAGGAGTAAAACAGTTGGTGAATCAAATCCAACCTTACGCCAGCTAATTCTTGCTCAGTTCGCGGTCATCAGTAATGTAATTCTGTAGCCAGCGATATGCTTTTATAATGTTTCGTTTTCTTTAAATTATGCCATCTTAGTTTTAGCGCTGGTAAAACTGTATTTTACCGAAGGAAAAAATCTTGAAGGTGTGCAAGATGGTGGTCAAAAGGCTTTTATGTATTACATTTGGATAATGTCATTTGGCAAAGTCAGTTGGTGCGTCTTTAGAATATGCCATGACCCCACCCTCCCTTCCATGGCGGGGGAAAAAGTGCCGAACCACATCGTCAGCAGTGTCTGCAACTCTTTCCAAAAAAAGGATATATTTAGCACTCAGAACCCAATCACAGTGTTTCCATAACCGAAAGCCTTATCCATGTAGTCGCACCATAAGTATCGTCGAACATCGTTATATACCAAACAAAAATAAAATTCATAAATATTATGCTTTTTACATTATATTGTAAGTAGTATGCTTCTTGTGCAGTAGTATTGTAATAGTTATAGTTTTGTCTTCGTGATTCTTTATTTCATTAGTATGTATATTATGAATCAGCGTCAATAAAATGTATATACGAATAAAACGCTTATTCCCAGATTTGTGGCGCGCGGCGTAAAGTCCTGCGAGCCAAAGGAACTCTTGCGAAAGAGATAGAGGGAGCTTCACCATAACTTTATCAAAAAAAAAAAAAAAAAGAAACGAAAAGAAAAAAGCAAGAAAAAAAAATTTTTTTTTATTTAAAAAGATTTTAAAAAATAAAAAACTCTATCGGTCATAATCGGTCATAACTGCACAATGTCGTATTTTTTCGCAAAATTCCGGATCCGTCGTTATTTAATAAGACATGGGATTTGTAAACGTTTATAATTACATACCGTGAAGGGTGTTGTTTCAGGGCCGTATAGAGTAGAGAGGAATATCTAAAAATCATATTTAAATTTTGTTTTAGAAATTCTAGTTGAAAAAAAAAGTTTTAGTTTACTGAATGAGTTCACGCAGTTTGGATCATCAATTGATCAAACTATATTTAGTGAATTTTCTATTATACTTAAATAGAGCTGTAAGAGGCATTAGGCCAGTGCGCGTAACCTTCTAGGCCCGGTTGTTCAAAACCCCGATTAAACTAACCTAGGATCGATTAGGACTAAACCAAGACCAATTTACTGATCGTGGTATTGTCAATAGTGATTATGATGAAGGATATTACTTTCCAGTTTTCATTTAACCCTTGTTTGTTTCCTACCTTGTAGCAAGTCCGAACTCTCTCTCGCAAAAAGTTCATGCTCAGAGCATTGCTGTACAAGGCAAGGAAGGCTGCAGGACTCAGTGATTTGGCAGTTTCATAAACACGCGCTGCTGTAGCCATCGCTGTACCAAACTTGTTACTGGGATGCCTGTGGTACCTTTTTCCTCAATAGACCACTGATCACAGGTATCCCAGTAAACGCCCATAAGGCGCTTTTAAAATAATTCAGCCCCTCTAGACTGATTCATAGTGAATAGAATTCCTTTCCATTTGCAGCAAAGTAGTTACACCAAAAATATAAAGATAACAACACCTATCTATAAGCCTGCATGAGGCCCAACCTTATTATAATTCTGGCTTGAGAGTTGAAGTTAAGTTAACCAGAGTTTGAGTGGGACGTCATACCAAAAATCCGAATTAAAGAAACGAGAATCTGAAAATAAAATTGCAAAAAAAAAACCTGGATCCGCACATCTCGAAGAAACCGTGAAATAGCACAAAATAAATTAAAGACATTAGAAGAACCGCACGTTAAATGATCCGCTTACTTGGTGTGTATACAGTCAATTCAAAAAATGTTGTCGTCGACCAACTCAAGCCTACGTGACTGGACCGAAAGGAACTCTGTTTAGTAATCATTGAAGCCGAGTTGACTTCATAATTTTACGGACTAGCTATGCCTGGTTTACAGCACGAACCTTCGTAGGCAAGCGGGAAGTGTTGAAGGATACGTTTTTTTAATGCCTTCATATTTTCGGAATTGTGAACTGAATCATAATTACTTTGTTTTTCTTTTCCTAAACCTGAAGACATGCATTTGATGGATTGTTTCTCGCCATTATTATCTTATTACTAGCGGGAACGATTAATTCAGAATGAATATTTGACCGCTTCAGTGGTTTTTACCCATATTCCTTTCGGTCCAGTCGCGTAGGCTTGAGCCGGTCGACGACAACGTTTTTTGAATTGACTGTAGGCTAAGGTGAGAACCGGTAACGTGTTTTTAGAGAAGGGGTTGGCACGTTCCACCAACGTCTGGTGGCCCCACGTCTGGTGGCCCCACACCTCTGGTGGCCCCTGTCCCATTTTCTCCGCGGCAATACAACCTTTGATTACGAAACTTGGCAGGGATGTAGTCACGTGTCCTGTCAGTCACCCCAACGATTTTGGGTGTATGACGTCACATATCACGTGACTTGCTAAGATAACATTATCGCCAGTCTTTGAAATAAACCCTTTTTTGACGTTATTGCACTGAAGTGTTTTGGTACATTAAAAAACTCATAAACTTAAAAATTTATATGAAAATGTTATAATAATGGGATTTTGTTGTAAAAGCCCCGGTAAGGATTTCTTTAGCTTTCCATATGCATAAAAAGGTAAATGTAAAGCGTCCTTATTTTACGTCGTTCGTAATGGTCATTGACTAATTAACTTGCTGAGGCCAATGGTGCGTTCATTTCGCTCCCTCTTTCCATCAGTGCTCCGTTTTAAGGGTATTTAAAGCTAATTAAAGCTACACGGAAAGGAAAGAAGTCGAAACAAGGATATGTGGTCACTAAATGGAAGTCGAGTCAAACCTCTTGCAAAGAAGACCGCGCACTAACCAACAGGGGCAGCGGAAGCTGAAAATTTTTGGGGAGGGGGGGGGGGGGCACTGAAATATTATATTTAACGCTATGTGATAATCACCGCAGTTTTGATTGACTGAGAACCAACATTTGGGGGGGGGGGGGGGGGGGGGGGAGCCAGGTCCCCCCACGAAATAATAATAATAATGATGATGATGATGATGATGATGATGATAATAATAATAAAAATAAAAATAATAATAATAATAATGTAAACTTTATTATGCTTTCCAAATTCCATCGTAAATATTGCTATATATAGGCAATTTACGATTAGCTACTTGAATCTTTTACATTTAAGTACATGAAAGATACTAAAAACATTAATCATACTTTTTTTTCACATTTAGTTGTAACGCCAAAGTTAAAACTTCATCAAGTCAGGGTTATCCCAGATTTTGTTTCTACAGCAAAATATATAATAGGTTGTTCGAATAGCAATGTTCATAATTTTCCTTATTACATATTTACGTTGGTTTTTGTCGAAACCTACATTTTCTAACATTTCAATAAATACTCCGAGGGAACTTATTGAAAGATTAACAAACTTTACATGGCTATAATCACTACTTAAATCACTAATAAGCTTTTTATGTTTTCCTTCTCACGATCAGCATTATTCTTAAGGTTTGATTCAAAGCCAACAGTAAGTTCCAATATATAGAGTGTACTAGATGTTTTTAAAATCAAGTCAGGGCGATAACTATCGCCAGTTATAATTGAAGGACTGTGATAATTATCAAGGTCAGCATAGAGAGTAGAATTGTCAATGGTTTTGAATGATAAGGCGATAAAGTTGAGGACAGAATTATGGCGCCAGGTGAAGCGATCGAGATAGTGTTGACATCCACTTACTATATGTAAAAGAGATTCGGATGAAAGACAAAATGAACAATCTGGTGATTGCGAGATAATAATAATAATATAATAATAATAATAATAATAATAATAATAATAATAATAATAATAATAATAATAACAATAGTAATAAGGGGAAGGGGGTAGGATTCTAAAATTGATATTTCAGTTTCACGATCGAGTATCCGTAAATAAAGTTTACCAAATCACGATTTTTCATAGGATAAAAAATCGCCTTTCATGATGGGAAATTACATGGTTACCATAGCAGTATATAACAGAATCATTGGAAAAAATTGCCCATACATTTGGAATATTTGCTCTTTTCGGTCTTTTTCCCCTCTTTCCAAAGAGTTGTTCTTAAAAGTAAATTTATATCGGCACAAGTAAACTGCGTGACAAAACATCCTAAATGACCCGTAAATCTTCTGTTCTTTCGCTAACTAGTTGTAAGCGTGTTTTCGAGGCTACGAAACCTAAGAAACCATAAGAGGCGAATGTATAGGCCAACAGATAGTATGAGTTTATAAAATCAGCAAAAATACGGTTCTAAATTTTAACAAATTCCTATGAATTATACCAAAATGTTCAGGAAAGCCTGGGGTTTTCAATTCCACTTCTGTTTTTTTTTTTTTTTTTTTTTTTTTTTTTTTTGACAGGTTCTGCTTTAAATCAAGGAGAGACGATTTTCTAGCTTGACCCCGGTTATGTCATGCATTTTCTCTTGTAAAATACGTCCAATAGCGTACATTCAACTCAAAAAGTACGGTGTTTTTTTCAATAGAATTCAATCTAAACCATATAATACAGTCCGTGAATAGTTGAATTAAATGAATCCACTTCTGTTGTTGCCTAGATAGTCATTATTTTGAGAAAAGATCCAAAAACCGTGTTTTTGAGACATAATTTGTATGGGCTCACATGAGGGGGCGTGAGCTTGAAATCGTAGCTGACCAAATGTTAACAAATTTTTTCTGATGATACGGAATGAGAAATGTTCAATTTCTATCTTGTGTCTTTGTAAGTAGTTTTATGGACGGTTTATCGTCATGGTTTAGCCATAAAACGCTACTTATAGGTCACGTGACCTGTGACGTCAAGCTGCCAGGGGGGTTGGTTACCATCAGCGTTGGCATACAAAGACTTTGGTAGTGCAATAACGTCATGAAAGGTTTATTTCAAAAACTGGCGATAATGTTATCTTAGCAAGTCACGTGATATGTGACGTCATACACCCAAAATCGTTGGGGTGACTGACAGGACACGTGACTACATCCCTGCCAAGTTTCGTAATCACAGGTTGTATTGCCGCGGAGAAAGTGGGACAGGGGCCACCAGAGGTGCGTGGGGCCACCAGACGTGGGGCCACCAGACGTGGGGCCACCAGACGTTTGGCACGATGGGGTCACCACAGGTGTGTAAGAATACGGCATGGGAAATGTTCAATTTCTATCTTATGTCTGTATAAGTAGTTTTATGGACGTTTTATCGTCATGGTTTAGCCATAAAACGCTACTTATAGGTCACGTGACCTGTGACGTCACGCTGCCAGGGGGGTTGGTTACCATCAGCGTTGGCATACAAAGACTTTGGTAGTGCAATAACGTCATGAAAGGTTTATTTCAAAAACTGGCGATAATGTTATCTTAGCAAGTCACGTGATATGTGACGTCATACACCCAAAATCGTTGGGGTGACTGACAGGACACGTGACTACATCCCTGCCAAGTTTCGTAATCACAGGTTGTATTGCCGCGGAGAAAATGGGACAGGGGCCACCAGAGGTGTGGGGCCACCAGACGTGGGGCCACCAGACGTTGGTGGAACGTGCCAAGCTTACTTGTGTTTTTACGTGAAGTCATATTCCGTGAGATGGTTTCGATTCAAAATTCATCACTTTTTTTGTCATATATTTGCTGAGCCGTTAGTGACATGGAATTTCATCAACTTATATACCGAAGCAAAAAAAGTTAATTAATGGTTCCTCTGGGGTTCGAACCCAGGACATTCTGCGTGTAAAGCAGACGTGATAACCGCTACACTAAGGAACCGTTGTGTAATATAAATTGTTAGGGTGCATTTAATCTCATACCGTAATGTTTGTTGGCAATAGCAAAGTCTAATAAGCTTCTCTTGTTGAAGCTGTTTCAATGTTATTTACAGTCTTTTGACTAAACGTTGTCGTTGATCGGATCAAGCCTACGCGCCTAGATCGAAAAGGATAACGGGTAAATTACCCAGAACTTGCATAATCCAAACTGCTCGTCAGCGTTAAATCTTCGCCGTATGCCCAAGACATGGTTTCAGCAAATTAAATGGGATCGAAAACAGCAAGCTCAAGACGTGTTAGATAACATATGCGGCAGCTAGTAAATGTCAATTATCCCCATGATCCTTTTCGGTCTAGGCGCGTAGGGATGAAGCCGATCAAACGACAACGTTTAGTCAAAGGACTGTATATCTCAAGGGATTTTGAGTCACGGATTGCTCCGGCCTCAAAAACAACTGGTCTAATTAGCCAAATCCACTTGGGCGTAATGTTCGGCCATTTCAGACCACGTGTCACTCTTTTAAAATAAGATTCCTTGTTTAAGTTTTGTCCATATTCATGTGCCTTCGATTCTCATGCGTAATCGTTTAGCAAAGAAATAACACTCTAGGGAATGACACGTGTTCTGAAATGGGAAAACAGTGTATCAGATTACGTCTCGTGTGGAATTTTTCACTCAGCTGCTCGTCGAAAGCTGGTGAAGATTCATGAGATTCATTCAGCTGATTGATACCAAGCAATAGAATGCTCTCTGGTTGATAGCAGTGTTCGCCTAGTAGGTTGGGAATGACTTTTGAGATTCATTCAGCTGATGACTGATACCAAGAAATCGAATGCTTTCTGCTGCGAGTTATAAAACATGACGGGCAATTTACATTCTGCTGAAGACCCGTAATGGGGTATAGGAAATTCATTCAGCTAATTGAATAATCTTAACTTTTCCTAATGTGAAACTTCTCAAATATTGAAATACTTCTCTCTATTGGTAAAGGTTTTTGGAATATTTGCCACGTTACACGAGGCTTGTTTGTCAGACGGTGTGTGGCTCTTGGCTTTCTTGTTCATGTTCAAACTAAGGCGAGTTTATTGAATAATTCTTATTATAATATGTTGATGCCTTTAGATTAACGATAACCTTAACATTTCATATATACATTCTGATATAGTGACCACCAGTTTTTGCTCCCAAAAGTCCAATTAGTATCAAACCCCTAGGGGAGGGGAAGGTGTGTTTGGCTTGTGATTGAATGGTGTGTTCGAGGAAAGACTATAACACGGGCGTAGAGAGTGTTTCACGGCCCCCTCGGAGCCCAATTTACATACATTTACTGTATTTTATGTGGTCACTCATCGCCCGGGATGTAGTCTTCACCCGTTCCTAGAATGCTTCACTATTAAAGCTATTTGGAAGCCATGTTTTCGATTCATATTACCCCTTAGAGGATACAAAAAGCATTAAGAGTAGATCCTGAGCGTTATAAAATGGTACAGACTCATCCAGTACAGAGGACATCCTTTTTATCCGATACAACAGGCTGTCAAATTCTTTCTTCCGGGCTCGACTTTTCAGCTTGTCTGGGGATAGAAAGTAAGCTGTCTGGATTTACCCTAGTTACATGTAGACGTACCGTTTAGTTATCTTAAAGGTGTAAGGATATGTGTGATTCGACGATAGCACGCCGCAATTAACGAGAAACAAAATATTACGATTGATGCATATACAAACCGCCGAGCTTGGATAATCCTTAACATTGTACCGTTACTACAGAGAATCAAAGTCACAGTGCGGCTAAAACAGAGATCGCATTGGATCTTAGCATGTTTGGTTTGATTTTGCGGAGAAAGGACAACCTTTCAATCTGCATAGTAATGCTAGCAAGCGCTAGATTTTGGCCCCAGAAAGGGCATGCGCAATTGCAGTGCCTAGTGCCTTTGGGGAGGAGGGTGTGCAGTACAAGTGGCTTGGGGGTCCACACTTTTGATGCCTTAAATCTCTTACCTTTACGGTCAAATCTAAAAAAATCACGCCATTGATCCCCTTTTCTCTTGCTCTATTAGAATTTGTTACTTTTTGCCTCAAAATCGAAAATTGTGGAAAATCCCTATCTGGATTCACTCCTTGGATCGGACTTTTTCTAGGTGGAGTGTCGGAACAAGAAAAATTTTACTTTAGTATTTTGACTTGAAACAATAGTGAAAAGTCTAACACTATTAGCAAAATTACTTTGACGCAGTTATTTTGAAAGATTATCGAAAAATTATAGCTTTTATTAGATTGAATGGTTGTCGGCGAGAATCTATGAATTTATTCCACTTATTATCTCATTACTTCTCTCCTTTTATCAAACAAGGAATCGAAAAAGACGTTCGAAAACTCCTCAACTCCTCAGTTTGTGCCACTATAAGCTAAAACAGAAAATAGACCGACGTACAGTCACCATAGATATCGCAAAGGGCAAAAAGAAAGTCTTTGGGCCAAAGGGACAGATATTCTATACTGTATCCCCGCATCAATCCGCATCAATGCTATTCAAGTGAAAACAGAAATCGCAAATAATTCGTACGGGAGTTGTCAGAAATTCTATTGCTTGACATTCCCTGCCGTGACACTGACCTCAGACTACACGAAAAAAATTGATCTGACTTGCATTTTTTCCTTTCTTGTACACGAAGCCTTCAACGAGATACCTGGAACCGACTCCTAAACCGACTCCCGTACCAATAACAATCGTGAATTATTCGTACCGGAGTGAAAAATGTTGGTAAATATTTAATTGCTGAACCGACTCCCGTACGAATAACAATCGCGAATAATTCGTACGGGAGTGAAAAATGTTGGTAAATATTTAATTGCTGAACCGACTCCCGTACGAATAACAATCGAGCCAAAGGAACTCTTGCGAAAGAGATAGAGGGAGCTTCACCATAACTTTATCAAAAAAAAAAAAAAAAACCGAAAAGAAAAAAACAAGAAAAAAGGAAAAAAAAAAAAGTATTTAAAAAGATTTAAAAACATAATAAAACTCTATCGGTCATAACTGCACAATGTCGTATTTTTTCGCAAAATTCCGGATCCGTCGTTATTTAATAAGACATGGGATTTGTAGACGTTTATAATTACATACCGTGAAGGGTGTTGTTTCAGGGCCGTATAGAGTAGAGAGGAATATCTAAAAATCATATTTAAATTTTGTTTTAGAAATTCTAGTTGAAAAAAAAAGTTTTAGTTTACTGAATGAGTTCACGCAGTTTGGATCATCAATTGATCAAACTATATTTAGTGAATTTTCTATTATACTTAAATAGAGCTGTAAGAGGCATTAGGCCAGTGCGCGTAACCTTCTAGGCCCAGTTGTTCAAAACCCCGATTAAACTAACCTAGGATCGATTAGGCCTAAACCAAGACCAAATTTACTGATCGTGGTATTGTCAATAGTGATTATGATGAAGGATATTACTTTCCAGTTTTCATTTAACCCTTGTTTGTTTCCTACCTTGTAGCAAGTCCGAACTCTCTCTCGCAAAAAGTTCATGCTCAGAGCATTGCTGTACAAGGCAAGGAAGGCTGCAGGACTCAGTGATTTGGCCGTTTCATAAACACGCACTGCTGTAGCCATCGCTGTACCAAACTTGTTACTGGGATGCCTGTGGTACCTTTTTCCTCAATAGACCACTGATCACAGGTATCCCAGTAAACGCCCATAAGGCGCTTTTAAAATAATTTAGCCCCTCTAGACTGATTCATAGTGAATAGAATTCCATTCTATTTGCAGCACAGTAGTTACACCAAAAATATAAAGATAACTTCATCTATCTACAAGGCTGCGTGAAGCCCAACCTTATTATAACTCTGGCTTGAGAGTTGAAGTTAAGTTAACCAGAGTTTGAGTGGGACGTCATACCAAAAATCCGAATTAAAGAAACGAGAATCTGAAAATAAAATTGCAAAAAAAAAAACCTGGATCCGCACATCTCGAAGAAACTGTGAAATCGCACAAAATAAATTAAAGACATTCGAAGAACCGCACGTTAAATGATCCGCTTACTTGGTGTGTATAGGCTAAGGTGAGAACTTTTGACGTGTTTTTACGTGAAGTCATATTCCGTGAGATGGTTTCGATTCAAAATTCATCACTTTTTTTTGTCTTATATATTTGCTGAGCCGTTAGTGACATGGAATTTCATCAACTTATATACCGAAGCAAAAAATGTTGATTAATGGTTCCTCTGGGGCTCGAACCCAGGACATTCTGCGTGTAAAGCAGACGTGATAACCGCTACACTAAGGAACCGTTTTGTAATATATAATTGTTAGGGTGCATGTAATCTCATACCGCAATGTTTGTCGGCTAATAAGCTTCTCTTGTTGAAGCTGTTTCAATGTTATTTACAGTCTTTTGACTAAACGTTGTCGTTGATCGGATCAAGCCTACACGCCTAGATCGAAAAGGATAACGGGTAAATTACCCAGAACTTGCGTCATCCAAACTGCTCGTCAGCGTTAAATCTTCGCCGTATGCTCGAGGCATGGTTTTAGCAAATTAAATGGGATCAAAAACAGCAAGCTCAAGACGTGTTAGATAACATATACGGCAGCTAGTAAATGTCAATTATCCCCATGATCCTTTTCGGTCTAGGCGCGTAGGGATGAAGCCGATCAAACGACAACGTTTAGTCAAAGGACTGTATATCTCAAGGGATTTTGAGTCACGGATTGCTCCGGCCTCAAAAACAACTGGTCTAATTAGCCAAATCCACTTGGGCGTAATGTTCGGCCATTTCAGACCACGTGTCACTCTTTTAAAAATAAGATTCCTTGTTTAAGTTTTGTCCATATTCATGTGCCTTCGATTCTCATGCGTAATCGTTTAGCAAAGAAATAACACTCTAGGGAATGACACGTGTTCTGAAATGGGAAAACAGTGTATCAGATTACGTCTCGTGTGGAATTTTTCACTCAGCTGCTCGTCGAAAGCTGGTGAAGATTCATGAGATTCATTCAGCTGATTGATACCAAGCAATAGAATGCTCTCTGGTTGATAGCAGTGTTCGCCTAGTAGGTTGGGAATGACTTTTGAGATTCATTCAGCTGATGACTGATACCAAGAAATCGAATGCTTTCTGCTGCGAGTTATAAAACATGACGGGCAATTTACATTCTGCTGAAGACCCGTAATGGGGTATAGGAAATTCATTCAGCTAATTGAATAATCTTAACTTTTCCTAATGTGAAACTTCTCAAATATTGAAATACTTCTCTCTATTGGTAAAGGTTTTTGGAATATTTGCCACGTTACACGAGGCTTGTTTGTCAGACGGTGTGTGGCTCTTGGCTTTCTTGTTCATGTTCAAACTAAGGCGAGTTTATTGAATAATTCTTATTATAATATGTTGATGCCTTTAGATTAACGATAACCTTAACATTTCATATATACATTCTGATATAGTGACCACCAGTTTTTGCTCCCAAAAGTCCAATTAGTATCAAACCCCTAGGGGAGGGGAAGGTGTGTTTGGCTTGTGATTGAATGGTGTGTTCGAGGAAAGACTATAACACGGGCGTAGAGAGTATTTCACGGCCCCCTCAGAGCCCAATTTACATACATTTACTGTATTTTATGTGGTCACTCATCGCCCGGGATGTAGTCTTCACCCGTTCCTTGAATGCTTCACTATTAAAGCTATTCCGCGTAAGCCATGTTTTCGATTCATCCTACCACTTAGAGGATACAAAAAGCATTAAGTGTAAATCCTGTATGAGTGTGAAATGGCAGAGATTCATCCAGTACAGAGGACATCCTTTTTATCCGATACAATAGGCTGTCAAATTCTTTCTTCCGGGCTCGACTTTTCAGCTTGTCTGGGGATAGGAAGTAAGCTGTCTGGATTTACCCTAGTTACATGCAGACGTACCGTTTAGTTATGTTAAAGGTGTAAGGATATGTGTGACTCGACGATATCGCGCCGCATATTAACGAGAAACAAAATATTACGATTGATACATCTACAAACCGCCCTTGGATATTCCTTAGCATTTTACCGTTTCTACAGGGAATCAAAGTCACAGTGCGGCTAAAACAGAGATCGCATTGGATCTTAGCATGTTTGGTTTGATTTTGCGGAGAAAAGACAACCTTGCAATTTGCATAGTAATTCTAGTAAGCGCTAGATTTTGGCCTTAGAAAGGCCAATTGTAGTGCCTAGTGCCTTTGGGGAGGAGGGTGTGCAGTACAAGTGGCTTGGGGGTCCACACTTTTGATGCTCTTAAATCTCTTACCTTTACGGTCAAAACTAAAAAAATTACACCATTGATCCCCTTTTCTCTTGCTCTATTAGAATTTGTTACATTTTGCCTCAAAATCGAAAATTGTGGAAAATCCCTATCTGGATTCACTCCTTGGATCGGACTTTTTCTAGGTGGAGTGTCGGAACAAGAAAAAATTTTACTTTAGTATTTTGACTTGAAACAATAGTGAAAAGTCTAACATTATTAGCAAAATTACTTTGACGCAGTTATTTTGAAAGATTATCGAAAAATTATAGCTTTTATTAGATTGAATGGTTGTCGGCGAGAATCTATGAATTTATTCCACTTATTATCTCATTACTTCTCTCCTTTTATCAAACAAGGAATCGAAAAAGACGTTCGAAAACTCCTCAACTCCTCAGTTTGTGCCACTATATAACAAGCTAAAACAGAAAATAGACCGACGTACAGTCACCATAGATATCGCAAAGGGCAAAAAGAAAGTCTTTGGGCCAAAGGGACAGATATTCTATACTGTATCCCCGCATCAATCCGCATCAATGCTATTCAAGTGAAAACAGAAATCGCAAATAATTCGTACGGGAGTTGTCAGAAATTCTATCGCTTGACATTCCCTGCCGTGACACTGACCTCAGACTACACGAAAAAAATTGATCTGACTTGCATTTTTTCCTTTCTTGTACACGAAGCCTTCAACGAGATACCTGGAACCGACTCCTAAACCGACTCCCGTACTATACCAATAACAATCGCGAATTATTTGTACGGGAGTTGTCAGAAATTCTATCGCGTGACGAAAAAAGTTGATCTGACTTGCATTTTTTGGATGCACGTCGCCACTTATCGAGCAACAAACCCGCCATTTTGTTTTAATTTTGTTTACATCGTGCATTGAACAACGGAAAATATTCCCAGATTAAAAATTAAACCTGGATTAGGCTATTTAATCTGGGCCTAGATTCCAAAATCTCAACTCCTCATTCCAATCTATATTTTCTATGTTGTTGTCGACGCGCGTGAATGACGGGATAGATCCAAAGGTCCTTTCAAAATGGCGTCCAATGGAAGAGTTGGTCTGCGTTCAGGCTCCCCTTCCTTCCTCGTAGTCGGTCTTTCCTTAGTAATTGTGGTCTTATTATACAGCTACTGGAGTGTTTCATCTCGTAACAGTATGCTCCTTCGAGACCAGGCATATTTACAGGACCGTTTGCGTTCTTTGACAAGCAAACATCTAGCGGCTGAGAAGAAGAAGTCTTCGGCCATGGCACAAATTGCTGACATGGAAAAGAAGAAAGACAACTGGAAGGCAATGTCATGTCCTCTTCTAAAGAAAAAACAGAGCTTAACTCTAAGATACAGGCATTACAACAAAACCTTGGGCAAGAGAAGAAAAAAGTAGCCACGCTGCACAGTCAACAAGTAAGCTTGATAACTTTACTATAAGGGTTTTCTATATTTACTTTCATGTGCAAAAAGTAATCTTAAAACATTCCAGGATTTCTCAATATAACTCTATACTCCTCTACCTTTATTATACGGGCTTATAATTCTTTAATAATCAGATATTTTCTAAGCTTTTAACATGTTTAATTCTCTTTCCTACGAGGACTAGACAGATAGTTTCTATGGATATTGAACTCCTTTTCGAGAGAATTTAGAATATGTTTTTTAATCCTTTCTGTTTAAACACTGCTTCTTTTCAAAATATCTGCAGTAGATGCACCTATATATTTAAAAACTTTAATATTTCTTTACTTAGTGTAGTATTACATTTTAATTATTTATGACGTTTTTATTCAGTTTTCGCTTTATTTATTTTTTCTTATGAAGTTACTTGGCTGCTAAATATAATTCGTCGAGAATCAATAGTACTTGGTATAATTACGATTCTTATCTATATTCTTATGTTTAGAATTTGAATTGTTTTTAAAATGCTAATTAAAAAGTACAAATGTTATGCTTACGAAGAGTGAACAGGTGAGTGTGGCATAGTGAAAAAAACAAAATGAATGTCAAAAATTGTGCATTCATAAAAGCACACGAGATCAAGAATTGGTTTTGGGTGCTGTGCACGCTAGAGGTTGGTTAGCACAATGATTACTATGAGAAAATAAATTTGCAATAAACTTTCTATAAATCTTGAGTAAGACAAAGTTATATTGTACAGGATGTTTTGCTGCCCCAGAAGAGTTTCATAAGTAATATATACAGTATGAGTGGCCGTGTTGTATCAGATATACAACCACGAGGCGTAGCCGAGTGATTGTATATCTGATACAACACGGACACAAATCCTGTATATGACTTATATATCAAACGTCTAGGTTAGTAGTTCCTTTGTGTTTCACTAAAATTTTCAAAATTAAAGTGAATTTGGCCAAGAAAATCCAACTTAAAGTTTATGCAAATGAACACAGTTTTGTATCAGATTTACAAAACTCTTCATGGTCGTGATTTCTGTTGTGTTTTCGTCATGAATTATTTATGAGTTTGATAATACCTCTTATTACATCACACTGTCTAATTAATATATTGAAAGTATAAACCTTGATATCTCCGAGATGCATTTCTCAAATCATACAAAAATATTTTACCATTCAACTATTCACTTCATACTGAAAATATTGAGTTTGGGGTGAGGGCACTTTAAATAAATGGTTGAAAAAAACCAAGTTCAATGATATGATGAAACCAACCATGTTTCATTTGTGATATAAATATAATAATAAACTTGTTATACTTTCAGAGCGAAAGCAAAGCAGAGCTACAAAAGCTCAAGGGAGACATTGATAAAACCAGTGAGAAGCTGAAAGAATTAACAGGTGAGTAATCTGCCATCTTACTTGATGATAATGAAACATTCCTCATTAGCTTCTCTTATTAGATCAACCAACATGGCGGCTGTTTCATTATTATTCATAGGAATTTTGATTTATGTGGCTGTTACACCCTAAGAATAATGGTGATAACCTAAGGCTCAAATTTTAGGGGCTAGATGGGGAGTGGACTAGATGGGGTGGGGCTAGATGGGGAGGGGGCTAGATGGGGAGGGGGCCAGATGAGGGGGGGGGGGGGCTAGATGGGAGGGGGGCTAGATGGGGAGGGGGCCAGAGGAGTGGGGGGCTAAATGGGGAGGGGGCTAGATGGGAAGGGGGCTAAATGGGGAGTGGTTAGGGGGCATGATGATTGTAATAATATTTAAAATTTAATTTTTGAGTTCATACTTCTTTTTTTCTTCCATTACAGCCAAAGCAAACTCTTTTGTGGACATGTACAAGAATGTCAAAGAAACATTGGCTAAAAAGATTGATGAGTTATTCAAAGTGCAGAATGATTGGTAATAAACATTGATATATATCTTAGGCAATGTTATACTAGATGATAAACAATGGTTATTTTTGGCACAACTATTTCTTAAAATGTTTAAACATGGCAGATGAAACAATTTTAATCACAATTTCTACATTAGTAACAAGTTGCAAATTAATGAACTACAGTAAAAACCCATGTGTAAGAACCTACAATTTTTGAAGTCTGGCAAAATAGGTTCTTTTATTATATAATTACCAATGAAATATCTATTTTTCTCTATTTCGAAAAATTGATATCTTCACACGTGAAAATAACATGTTATTTTCACGTGTGAAAATAACACCATTGCGATGGCTATTCAAAAATACACGAAAAGAATTGCCTGAAAAAGCCAAAACATACTTTCATTGATAATTATATAATAAACAGAATATTACATAGGCGCTTGGAGATATGAAATTTATCTTCTCCTGTTGAAAATCTCTCACTCGTTCGCTGTGCTCACTTGTGAGAGATCTTTTCAACACTTGAAGATAAATTTCGTATCTCCAAGCGCCCATGTAATATCCTCTATGTATTTTGAGGTACACTGTAGTTATTGGCAATTTAGGCTAAGTAGGTTCTTAATTAGGCTCTTAATTTCTATGAAGGAAATATAGTTGTTGATTAACAGAAAACACATAAACTTGGTCCTGGAATGTACAGTATTTATTCACAACTTTATTATAAGCCTAACAAAACTGATTGTGTATATAACTATATGTATGTACAATAAGAGTTATATATATATATATATATATAGTCTCTTCTTGAATCGGTATATATATATAAATCCACATATAAGAACCTGCTAGATCTTGCTTGGCTAAACAGGTTCTTATATTTTTTGGTATTAAAATGGCAAATTTCTGCCAGCAGGTTCTTAAACCACTAGGTTTACACGCGTGTTTTTACTGTATTAATGCAAACTTTCATCTTGTTTGTTTATTTTCATTAATTTATTGATGAGAACAAGACAAGTGTTTTCACTCATAAGACAGTATATCAACCACTCTCTTTTGTTTTTATTGTTATAGGCACATTTGCCAAGTTAAGTTGAGTAAACTTAAAGAAGAACACTCTGCTGCTGAAGGAACTGTGAATGACAAACCTAAAAAAATAGAATCACTGAAAGGTAAGATATGGAAACTGTTGCAACACATGTATCAAGAGTTCCAGGCTCTAGCTGCTTTAAGCGCATGCTCAAGGGGACAAAAAGTGGAACCATGGGTTGTAGATATTGCTATATATTGGTATATTTGATTTAAAATTAGCTTAATGGTGCCTGCTATGGAATATTTAATGAAAATTGTGTTCGATAAGAAAAATACAATAAAAATATAGCAATTTTTACAACTCATGATACCATTTTTTGACCCCTTCAGCATGAGCTTAGAGCAGTAGCTTGGAACTCGTCATGTAGAAATTAGAAGTTTATGGGAAGTTTGGTGTTAAGTATGCAGCAGTCACAAGCTGGAATGATTTACCACTTAATATAAA
The DNA here is from genome assembly GCA_011057435.1 of Actinia equina. Classification (NCBI taxonomy): domain Eukaryota; kingdom Metazoa; phylum Cnidaria; class Anthozoa; order Actiniaria; family Actiniidae; genus Actinia; species Actinia equina. Next base: position 186,596 of record WHPX01000420.1, on the reverse strand, counting down.
AACCAGTACCTCACATAAAGTCTTTAAAAATAAGCTTAAAAAACATCTGTTGCTTTAGAATTTTGATTCTATTTAGGTTTTGCTTTAATGTAAATTTATTTCCTACTTTAATTTAGTTCAAACTTCACTTTATTATAACTTTTATGTGTATTGAATTTATTTTAGTTTGCTACTTTCCCCCTTGTAAGTTCTTATTTGAAAGTATTTTATAGTTTCAAGGTGCAGAATTATTCTCTTAACCCTTTTGGGTTGTTTTCTTCTGCTCCTCCCAGTTAAATTTCTTAATAGTGATGTAAAGTATAAAATTCTCATTCTGGGAAATAAAAAAACCTTGAAAACCTTGAAACCTTGAAAGTTAGAGATTTTCTGTAGTTAAAGTTGAATTTGCATCTTTGGTAGCTAGTTGTAATAAGGCTTCACTCATCCATTCATTCACCTTCCTTTTTATTTTATCCGTTTTATTTATCTGTCCATCCCTCTATCCACACACTCATCTGATTCACTTATCCATCTATCCTTTCATCCATCTCTCCATCCACTTAATCCCATTCATTTATTCACCCATGGATCCACTTAATGTGCTACAGTCCTGTAACGTTTAGTAATATCAGTGCAGATCAATGGTTATGTAAAATATTCAATTCATTTTTTTTTTCAGGAATAGGTAACAACGTTTTCAAGAATGGCATAGCTCAGCTTAAAACTCAAATGAATCTTGGGGCTACCAAACCTTCCTTTCAGACAGTAAAAACTGAGCCAAGTGCAGCTGTTGTTACCCAAGTGGATAAAAGTGTTAACTCACAAACAAAAGCTCCCACAGGTAAACTTACAATAGCCTCTGGAAATCAATCTGGTAATGATACAAACAAGGCAGGCAGTCCTAACAATGCCACAGCAGCATCCCCGAACACTGGATCAATCAACACAACCACTATAAACATAAATAAACAAGCAGAAAATAATCACAATAATCACAATACTGCTAAACCAACTATAAAACAAGCAGGAGTTGAGTCAGATGAGGATAGTCCTGAGCATAAAGAAAGTAATCTTGAAGACATGGAGAGTAAGTCTGAGAATGAAGAGTCACAAGATGAAGATAAAAATATTAATATCCCAGTTGGCACCAAAGCACAACCAATAAATTTAGAATTCCCTAAGAGAATAGGGTCAGACAGATATGTGTAATGGCTGCTTATAGGAAAGAAGTTAGTATAGACATTAGCTGGCATATTCTTATTAAGGGGTATACCGTAGAATCCTGGTAATGAGCCCCCCCCCCCCCCCCCCCCCACACACACACACAAACACACTCATAAGCCCTGCCAATGGACTTTGTTGACGATACAGCGGCCATCTTGCCAGGGGGCAAAACAGAACAAAGATGATGGAAAATATATAGATTTTCTTGTGTTTGTCTTTCTTTTAAAGGTGATCAGTTTGCCGTCTTGATTTATCTTTTCTTTCTTTCTATTTTCTTCTGGTGATCAGTTAATGTCAATCAAAATCATTACTTTAACAAAGCTTTATTTGCCTGCTGGATGCCGCATAATGCCTTGTGATCCAAGATGGCTGCCGTATACTACGTATAAGTAGTCCTTTATAAATAATAATATAATTATAAGCCCACCCATTTCCACCTAGTCGTAAGCTCCCTTGGTCATAAGCCCCTCCATTGATGGAATGCTGTACTATAGGTTTTCTGAGCACATTTGCTTTCCAATCCTTTTACAGTCATTGTTGTTTGAATACTGTTGCTCAATTGAAATGGAATAAACTTTTTTTAATAGAACAGATTTCAGAATTTTTTTCACCTTCTCACAAGCCCCCCATAAGAAGCCCATAAAAAATGAGCGATCCCTAAGGCGTGAAAAAGCTCATTTGCAACTCAAAGCCTATGCATAGAAGTATGTGGAGAAATTGATGTGGTCATACTTTTACCTGTCATGCGCATTAATACTAAATGGGACCACTTTTACAAACTTACAGGGCCGTAGCCACCGGTACGGTTGGTCCAGTTTCAGTTGGACCAACTTTCGGGGAAAAAAATAAAATAAAAATAATAAAAAAACAACAAAAACTGAAAACCCTCGAAAGCCAGACCAATCAGAAATTTGTGGCTACAGCCCTGACTTAACCATTTGCATTTCTTGTTGAGTGAAAACTATAGCCAATCAAGAGAGAGCAATATCAAGATCATATTTCATCGGATAGCGCTTTCCACTCTTTGTGCCACGCCCCAGATATCTTTTCAATTCAAGTCTTTGTTGCTTCATCCTGATTGGCTAAGTTTGATTTTACGTCAGATTCTTTTGTTTTTGATCTACATTTTGACTGTTTCAGTAGAATAAAAAGTTTTTATTTAATTTTTTTTAGAGAAAGAACATGAAGAGTGAGGTAAAACTTTTAGACATCTTAACAAGTGCACTGTAACTAGGAAAATTGTCTTAAATAATACAGCTAAGGAGACACAAAAGCCACTTCTTATCCATGCGTTAATGATCAGCACTCAAGGTGTAATCAGCTCATGGCTTGGTGGAGGAAATTAGGAAACGTTGTACTCATCTCAACTCAATAGACCTCTTCGGCTCTGATGTAATGTTTTGCCATTTCAGACCACATGTCATTCCCTAGAGTATCATTTCTTTGTTTAAGGTTTGCACTCGGTTGCACATGAGAAGACACATGAATATGGATACAGCTCAAACAAAGAATCTTATTCTCAAGGGAATGACACGTGGTCTGAAATGGGAAACATTACCCCAAGCAAAAGAGGTCAATTGATTCACATTTTGTTGTCTTTTCCAGACAAAGACCTTTCCTGAGTTAGGTAGTATGTATGAAGCATTGTGGTCTTGCTTGGGTACCAACATCTTCTGCTTGTCAGTCATTATATGACATCATATTCCTACCTTTATTAGACCACAATGCAGATTGTATATATGGCATTGTTCTCACCTATATTCTTATTTTGCAATCAATCCCAAGAGAGCACAATAACAAAGGGGATGTCCGCCATGTTGGAAGATATAACAAAAGAATTCATTGAAAAATCTTTTGTCAAATTCTTCCAACATGGCGGCTATGACGTCTATTGCAAACGAAGAATTAGACCACATTTCGTACTGTTTAGCTCAGAAAACAGATATAAAGAATGCAGGAGATGAAGTGAACTAGCAGTAGCTTTTCCCAAAATGTAAATCAACTGAGTCTGTAAAACGAGACTGCTGATAGTGAAGAAATATTTCACAAGGCATTTTTTGTAATGTTTTGTACCCAATATTCATAATTATAATAATAATCATCATCTAAGAATTTCACATAGGTTAAAACTGCTACACAGTAGGCTGACAAGTAATTTCACTAGACTTGACTGGGTTTCGTGGGGGACTTTTGATTTACCAGAGACAAGAACGGTTAATGTCACGCAACGCTTCTCTCCCTACAAAGTTAAGTGTTGCGTGACGATTCTACAACATGGCTGCTTTTGCTTTTGTTCTTTTAATCTTTTATTCTGATCAAAAGGGTCGAGTTGCACGCTACTTATTTTTTGAAAATGTTCCTTAGGTCGACGAAAACAAAAATAATGAGTTTCCATAACCTTGTAGCGTAACAGCTGCTTTTTTTTGTAAAAATGGATCATATTTAATCCCTCTGAACATGAAATAATCATTTCATTAGGCATCTAGCAGAAATCGTTTGCTAAAAATATGATATATTAAGGTTATATTTAGGTTACGTTAGCATTAGAAATGAAAGATAATATCGTTAGATAGGTTAGTACGGCCACGTTTTAAACTGATTATAGATTGTATAAATAAAAAGGTTTTCGTATGAGTGGAAAAGCCCACTAACTTACAGTACGTACACGTTAATTGCGATTAAAATGCATGCTTTCCATATTTAAAGAATGGCTATCGTTTCCATGACAAAGGTACGGCGGTAACTTGCAAATTTTAGCGATACCCTAAAACGACAGTCTGAATTGGAAAGAAAGAAAGTCGTTCTAGACTTAGGTCAAAAGTCGAACTTCACATGAACCGAACCTAATGACATCAAAGAAGACCGCCCTGTTATCCATTGTTTAAATAGACCCCTTGCAGCACTTTCAGCTCAATCTGGGAAATAAAGAAATAGGTTCCAATTCTCAGGAGATTGGAGTTCTTTTGTTTTGTCCCCATATCAAGCTACTTTGACGTCACATGCAAGGGGTCTATTAGGTTAGGCTCATGTGAAGCTCGACATTTGACCTGAGCATAAGAGTCACAATTTCGTACATTTTCCACTGCATGAAATCATCTCTGTGAAGGTCTGGACAGACATTGTAACTGTTGCGTACTATCTTGAATGCAATGAAATTGTACGTTTCCACCGCTGTAGTTGCGCATGCGTGTATAGCGATGAATAGATCATAGCCATTCTGTATTATCGGTATTTGTGTAAAGGAAAACTTTTAGCGGAAGGAACACGCACATTTAAACTTTCATTATTTATGTATTTTGGACACGAGTAGCTAAACGATTAATTTGATAAAATAAATTTTTACCATAAGTGTCTGTAGTCTAGTAGTTCCTTCTGAATTACGATAAAACTTTTTCAGGAGGGAGGGAATGCATCCCCCCCATCCCCCCCATCCTCTACCACCCTGATCATGGGCCATCTGAAGAGTCGAACGTATAGAGCATGTGCTTCTGACGTCATTGCCGCCATCTTGGTTGACGGTAACGAAGCATTCCTCATTAGCTTCTCTTGTTAGATCAACCAACATCGTTATTTTATATCTCAAGGTATTTTGAGTCAGATGGTTGCACACCATGTATATAACGCGTATAGCTATGGAAATCTTGCAAAAAAGTTTGAAGACCTTTGTTATTTTCCAATCTTTTCACTAGGTATATATCGACTTCACATATCAAGTCAGTAAATGTTTTGAAAGCAAAAAGTAAACACAGCTATACATTTCAAAGAAAGATTGGTGGTCTGAAATGGGCAAAGCATGGACCGGGGGGGGGGGGGGGGGTACTACCACCCCAACTTGGGTAGGGGTGTGCCGCCAGGTTCTCAAAACCCTGACCCTATCCCAGACCCAAAATTTTGATTTTACATACCCTACCCCAGACTAAAACTAAGAATTGTACACCCTATCACAGACTAAAAGACGGAAAAGACGGTTTTTCAACAGATTGCAATCAATATTTACTAACGTTTTTATTGTTTTTGTGCCGGCAGAAAGCGTAGCCTATTCGCCAGACAAAAACGACCAAATCGTTAACCCTATCCCAGACTAAAATGAGGCCCTATCCCAGACAAAATGTCAAAAAATGATACCCTACATTAGACCCAAAAGCCGAAAAACCATACCCTATAGGGCGGCACATACCCGTATAGCAAATATAGGGGAGTACCCCCCCCGGGAGCATGGAGCCCAAACTAAAGAGGTCTATCTTAATCTAAGCCTAACTGATCAGAGCCAAGGCACGGCTAACTAACACCCAGGTTTAATTCGGATGTAACTTAATTTGTTTAGATTTTGTGGAAGGAGGAAATCCGAAGAACCCAGAGAAAGCCCCTTGAATCAAGTAAGAGACTAGTCCAGACGTTGGACCATCTCCTTTACCGCTCAGCTTTAGTTTTTGGGCTTCCTGTGTCCCCTTCCGCGACTCAGGAAGACCAAAAACAAAAGCGGAGTAGTAAAGGAGAATTAGCTCTACCTTCTACTATGTACAATTATATATTTGATCTGGTTATTTGCTATCACGTGACTCACTCCAAGGGGCATGTAATCTATGTTGTGGCCACTAATTGTGATAACCCACGAATGTGATTGGCTTATTCATCAAGCATAAATTTCCATTCCACTTTTCATCTCTGCTCATGAAAAAATAACCATCTTCAAGATGTCGGGAGTGAACCTTGTCGAAAATGGTGACTTTGAGTCGGCAAATGGCGACAGTCCTATCTATTGGCGAGGATTTGGGAATTCGGAAGTATCTATTCATCCGACTGAAAATTTCAATGGGAAAAACTGTTGTATTACGAGCAAACGAGCTAAGAATTCCTACGGTCCTTGCCAGAATGTTCTCTACTCTGTCAAGCTAGGTAAGAGAATGCTCCAGCTGTTATTTCTACAATTCAATAATCGGCTCAACTACTCTTTTATTATTTTTATTTTATTTTATTTCATAGTTGTTTTTTTTTTTTAAAATAATGGAATTTAGCTTCGAGAGTTTACTGTAAATCAAGTGGTTGAAATTGAGAAGATCCAGGCATCAGCAATCTTGGTTATAAAATGTATCTAAATTTTCTTATCTGCTGCCTTTCAATGATATTAATTTAGTTTATTTTTTAATTTCCCCTCACAATATTTCGTGTCTTTTATTAATCTAGGTCTAAATTTTACATTTCAGTGGAATTGAAAGCATGGAATAAGGGTTTCAAAAGGGCTAGGTTTTTTGCGAGAGCACATGAAGTACAGCTGTCGTTCATCATGCCGATTCTTTCTAAAACCTTAACATGATATACAAAGAAAAAGAAAAAAAAAAGAAAAGAAAAAAGAAAAGATTTGGTGTAATTTATCTTTGAATAGCTCGGTCTTTCTCGAATTAACCTTTACATCTAAAAGTCAAAATTTATTCTATGGTTATGGATTGCGAAGTAAAAGAAGTATATTAGAAAATATAAATATATATACTTAAGGGAATACGATGGGCTTTACTAGAAAATTAATGGGATAATCTCAAGCCATCTGAGAAAGATTTCCTTTCGTAGGCTGATTGTCAAAAAAACATCTGGCCTCACTTGGCACTTTCTATTCAGAATTAAAATTATGCTTGTACATTTGCTATGCTGCTTTATTCAATGAAATCTTAATCTTAGACTGCTGTATATAGCTATGATATAATTTCATTTAAGATTCATCGTCTAGAGTCTGTTAACCGTAAGTCCTGTTTATCGCGTTCTTCGTCTAGACAAGTTCCTTATTTTGGCTTTGAACTTTGCTGTTTGTTTTGCTGGTAGATCGACTAGATTAAATTTTCTAAACATGTTTTTATATACCGGAATGTTGATCACAGATATAGACATTTTGTCGCAAGAATGGCCAGTCAAGAATACTAATAGAGTAACTGATACGAAACTATCTTTATCATTGAGCTCAAACATATTGCCAAAATGGAAAACCGCAAGACCAATTATATAAATACCTGCCCTTTGGTCCGTTTGTATTGTAAATGAAAATGGGAATGAGAATAGTTGGGAAACTGAAAAACAAAAATCCAAAGAAATTCTTTGAACATTAACTGCGGATCTAAATCTGTTGATATTACGACTCAAACTCGTACAAAAGAGTAGAAAGAGGTAGAGAATTTCGTGTCCAGATTGCTATCTTTTTATATTCATGAGTATATGCTTTGCAGAAATGTCCATCCATCCATCCATCCATCCATCCATCCATCCATCCATCCATCCATCCATCCATCCATCCATCCATCCATCCATCCATCCATCCGTCCGTCCAAAAGGACACAAAATGGTTGGGTTGCTTTTGGGTCGTGTTTTTTGTTTTGCACACGTTCATATTTGTGTATTTTTCCTCGTCTTTTCGGGTATCCGCTTACTTTAATTGTTTTAACCCTATATTTCAGGATGTAAGTATAAATTCAATGCTTACGTAAAACTCGACCCAGACCTCCCTGAATCCTCGACCGAAAACATCCGAGTGCAGCTTCAGTACCAGCTGACCAATGACATGAAGAATGCTTGGATCCGCGTTGCAAGTGCTGATGCTACGCCGAACAAGTGGACACAGATTACTGGGGTGCTCGTCATGCCTGGGGATGATAAAGGGAACCTGCTTAGCGCGTTCTTGTACTTTGGGGGACCCCCGCCGGATGTCAACTTTATGGTTGCTGATGTGGAGTTATTCATTCAAGAAGAAGATGATGATGATGAGACGGGTAGGTTTTGGGGTGAGGTTGGAACACTGTTACGTGAAGCAGAGCAGAGCAGAGCAGAGCAGAGCAGAGCAGAGCAGAGCAGAGCAGAGCAGAGCAGAGCAGAGCAGAGCAGAGCAGAGCAGAGCAGAGCAGAGCAGAGCAGAGCAGAGCAGAGCAGAGCAGAGCAGAGCAGAGCAGAGCAGAGCAGAGCAGAGCAGCTGAGCAGAGAGCAGTGATAAAGAGCAAAAAAACAGAACAGGATAGGACAGTAAAGGACAGTAAAGGACAGTAAAGGACAGTAAAGGACAGTAAAGGACAGGACATGCATGCAGAACAGAACAGTAACAGTGTTAATTAAGTGTTAAACACCAATTTCTCAATTTCTCAATTTTTTATAGAAAACCTGCTACAGAATCCCGATTTCAGTGTTTCAACCAACGGGCATCCACACTTTTGGTACGGGTTTGGTAAAGCTAAAGTCTACGTTCATCCAGAAGAGAAATTTGACGGTACAAATCACGTGTGCGTGTCGACTGAACGGAAAGAAAGCTACGGAGGTCTGGGACAAAACTTGATGAATACTGTGTCTCTAGGTAAAAGCAAAGTTAAGATACAACTTTTACCAAGGCCACCCAGACACATTTTTTTATATAGCAATTAACCAATCACGATCGAGTATTTGAACAATAGAATCTGTACAAATTTTAATATTTTCAAAAGCACACATTTTTACTTTATACGAGTATGTGTATGATAAGGAGTGAACAAAAAACAATTTGAAATCCAGAATTCATGCATCAATTCATCTGTTATTTGTTCGGCGTCAAAAGCGTGATTTGTGAATTTGCTTAAAAAATTGTTTGTGTGGCCTCATGGTTGATGTAGTCGCTCTCTTGTAACATAATGTTCTCTTATCTTCAATCGTGGGTCTACCTTGAGAAGCATTTCTTTGTTTATGCCTGTAATGTTTAGGGAGATAATCAGAACTTTTATTGCCATAACTTTATTCTACAGCTATTTCAAAAAAGGTTGAATACTGAATCACTGCATACTGAATAGTGCATTCCAAGACCAAAGGGCATTGTGGTTCATAGTGACATTGTCTAAAGTAGGATTAATAATTATTATTTATTCTATTTTTAGTGTATTCCATCTGAAACAATATACTAACTTCATGTAGAGAGTTAATTGCTGTATATTTACTTTTTATTTCAAATTAACGAGACCCACAATGCCTTTATGTCTTGGAATGCACTATTCAGTATGCAGTATACAGTATTCAAGCTCTTTTGAAATAGCTGTATACATGCGTGATAAGTTCTCACTATTGCTGCTTTAATCAATGGATGGATGTCATGCACCATTCCTTACCGTGACCGTGCCGTGTTCCTCATGTACGAAATTTACACTAAAGTTAAATGAATAAATAAATGTAACAAATATGACAAAGACATTGCAGGTTAAGGCGCGTTCAATTCGTTAAGTCGTTCAGTTCCCCGCCTCCCGTGCATTCAAGCTGTTAGATGCGCCTTATATCCTCGGTCCCGCCACGTTAGTTTCCCGCCCTGTCCTGGAGGTCGGGTGCATTTTCTTAAGACTATAGCTCAGCTCTTCCTTTTGGATTTTTCAGGATCCGTCTTTACGCCGTAAGTCAACACAAGATTATAAGATAGTTTGTTTTTAAAATCTTTTATGGGCGGCAGCCATATAGGTGTGAATGATAGAATCGATTCATCACTTGTGCGGCCCCGCATTCAAGTGCTTGAGAATAAATTATATGGGTTAAACAAAGGTTTTTACTCTCTTGAGAACAAACATGGCTGCCGTGTGATAAAGGACGTCCATTGGTTTCGTTTTGTTTGCTTTGTTAATTTCAGGCCACCGATACAAGTTCTCTGCCAACTTACGCTTACATCCAGATATGCCAGCGAACGAAAAACACAACATTAACGTCAAACTACAGTGCCGACTGGCGACGGACGCGTCATTCCGTTACCTCTTCATTGCAACGGCCAGCGGTGTTTCCTCAGAGGCCTGGGTTCAAGTTAAGGGCCGTGTGAACATGCCCCCTGACATCCCTGGTAACCAGCTGATTGCTGCTATATTATACTTTGGTAATGCGCCGACAGAGGTTAGTTTTATGGTGGCAAAGACAAGGTTATGCAGTCTGGACCCTACTCCATCCATAGGTATGTAAAAAACAACACAGAGGTGGGAAGGGGTGTACATGCGAATAGAGACTGTGAGATTCCCTTGATTCTCCGTGTTCTCCGGTTTTCCTCCCTGCGATAAAACCTATCAACAAGGACACGAGTGAAAAACGTCTGCGCATGCTCTGAATCCATATGCAAATTAGTCAAAACATGAGTAAATTTGACTTTCAAACATGCCTGATCAATTGGACTTCACAAAATGCCAAAACTTAGTGTCCATGCTTGAAACTTAAGACTATTTCTTTCATATCGTGTTTGTTAATACAGTATCTTGGTCTTACAAAAGTATAATCTCGAACTTTTTTGTATACTTGGAGGAAACAAACATTGATTTTCTCACTCAAACTCTTCTAAATTCTTAGAAAACGTGCTGTTTTCTAGTGTCATCAAGCTATTTCGTCCTTTAAAATACTCCCACAATGCAATACGATGCTAACTCGACCCAGTTTTTTCTCAACCTCGGAAAAACTAAACTGTTTTATTTATATATTTTGGGTTCGAAAGCGGAGAAACTATCCATCAAGAACTTAAATCTATCGAGAGAGTGCTCGGACTTGACCACAGGAGCCCCAGTATTTATCTCCTATCAATGGGACATCCAGGACAAGGTCAAGAAGCTAAGGGACAAGCTTGAAAAGTGTGGCATATCGTGCTGGATGGATATTGGTCAGATGGGAGGAGGAGACTCCCTATATTCTGAAATAGATAAAGGAATGCGGACAGCCAAGGTCAGTAAAACCACAGGAAGACCACTTCAGATAGTGAAACAACACACTATCGACCCAAAAGACATGTCACTTACTGCGCATGCTCGTCGAATTGGCAGAAAATCTGGGGTCGAGAAAGGAAGCAACACTGAGACACAGCAAATATTGAAACCACTAGAGAACTGGGATCAATCTTTAAAACAGGGAGCATACTCTATTTTATAACATAACCACGACTATAACGCGCTTTCTGCTTGGCTGGAACTTTGCATCGAAGCGAGACGAACGGTAAGCTTGCAATGATGGGTACCTTTTTAACACCTTGGACAATTATTCACTTGTCTCTATCATTGCAAGCTCACCATTCGTCTCGCTTCGATGCAAAGGCACGGCTATCTTTCAAGATGGCATCGGGATCTGTGAAGGGGAAATTCAATCTAGTCGCTGCCTTATCAAATGGGATGCAAAACCTGTTAGGCATTACACCGTTCACCAGGAGTGGTAAATGCATTAGAAACGTGGCTGCCACGAAATCCGTCAATGACTTCTTTGAAATCATATTTATATTTTAGGTTATCATCTCTTGTGTTACACGCAAATACACAACGTCAGAGAACTGCCAGCGAGAAGCCACTCTTGCCGACTGCCTCAAAAAACCCATCATCCCAGTCATCTTTGACAACGAGCTGCAATGGCCTCCCCCGGGACAGATGTCTATGATATTTGCCAAGCTTCTCTACATCAATGTATGTAGTGATGACAAAGATGAAATCCCGCCAATGAAGTTTCAGGAGTTGCTAAGTGAAATCAAGGAACGAATTGAGATATGAACTATTATTTCCAAGTCTTGATTAGAGTAGGTATTGTGTGACTGTGTAACGCATACGGTACAGTACCGTCACGGCGTGGCCACCATGACGGCACGTTCCGTACGGAATTGACGACACTAATTACAGCCCACGACGTAACTGCTCATCCAATCACAATGCTCGGTCACGGCACTGTCATGGTCACGGTCACGTCACGTTAGTTTGATACTACCGTAGTTATTCACAGTCACACAACATTCGCTCTAGGTCCTAATAGAGGTTTTGCACCATCACGTGACGGCAGCCATGTTAGATGGCATGAACAATACAATCGTTTTACATAAGAAAGAATTCAATCCCCGAGAGCAAAGGGATTCTATTCTTCGTTTGCACGTTACGTCATCGCGGCCATGTTGGTACCATTTACCACAATGGCCGCCATGTTTTTATCTTTTAACTCTCTTGGGAATGCTTGCCACCCATCAAGTGTTCTGCTATCTAGCCACAGGCAGTCCAAGTTGTATTATGGGCGCCAGCACCTGATGGTGCAAAATCTCCATTGCCAAAACACAATACCGGCCTTTAGAATCATTATCAAAGTAAAACTAAGTAAATCTACTTATTTATTGATCTTGGTAATACTAAATTTTCTTAATTTTGTTAAATAACATATCCAGTTTTCAGGATTGGTCAAAAATATTTGAACATTAACAACCAAACAGTGGACCTGATAAAGATCAAAATAGAAAAAAAAAAAAACAAAAAAAAAACGAGGTAGGATCCAGGATTCTTAAAAAGAGGAGGGGAGGGGTTCCCAGATACTAGCTTAACCACAGGGAGCCCAATTTAGATGAAAGTGATAGACGAAAATCAATTGAAACTGTTTTATACAACAAGCTGACCTGAGAAAAAAATAGCCAATCAGAATCAAAAGCATTCGCAAAACTGAGGTGTCACTTTTTCTCTTGACATTACGGATTTCCAGGCAATCAAACTAAAAAATAACGTTGGTAATACGCGCTTGATGACAGTAACACAGTTGAGTTTTATATTTTTATGCCAATGGCGGGCATGGTTTTATTTTTCGCTAGTCAATTTCACAGCCTTCATGAAACCTCAGTTTGCAGTGACGTCATTTCTACGTCATTATTCAGATCAGCTAGAAGTTCAAATAGAAGCATAGGAAAACAAAAAGCGCGCGAAAAAATATGGTACCGTAGTTTTGCTCGATTTCACCTTCCCCTTGTATCAATAGACCTCCTCGGCTCTAACGTAATGTTGTCCCATTTCAGACCACGTGTCATTCCCTAGAGTATCATTTCTTTGTTTAAGGTTTGCGCTCGGTTGCACATGAGAAGACACATGAATATGGATACAACTCAAACAATGAATATTATTCTCAAGGGAATGACACGTGGTCTGAACTGGGACAACATTACGCTAACGCTCTAGAGCCGAGGAGGTCTATTAGCACACCATCTTGACCTAAACTAAATAAAAAAAAAACATAAAATGCAGACCCCCCCCCCCCCCCCCCCCCGATATTATTTTCAGTCTATCACAGTAACAGAATGGACCTTAATCGTTGTGGTGCAATGTTTTCTCATTTCAGACCACGTGTCATTTCCCTGAGAATAAGATTCTTTGTTTGAGTCGTATCCATATTCATGTGTCTTCTCATACGCAACCGTTAAACAAAGAAATGATACTCTAGAGAATGACATGTGGTCTGTAATGGGAAAAACATTGCACCATGACTAATAAGGTTTAGAGACCCCTTGCAGCACGTAAAGTAATACAGCTCAATTTGGAGGACATAATGAAAGGTTTCCAATTCCCAGGCGATTGAAATTCTTTTGTTTTGTCCTCCTAATAGACCTTTAAAGGTCAGTAATCGCGTGCTGATTAATTCACTGAGAGCAAATGAAAAAAAATGATCCCCAAATGATTCCCATGGGTGAAATTTACTTGAGAGAAAACACACTTTCTACAACCTGTTTCGAGAGATCGTAATAAAGCTGTATTTCGCTTACTTCTTTACAAGTAGCTAAAATGAATCACCAATTTAAAATAAAAATTTTGCTCTTAACTACAGACACGTGACCGTTAACTGCAAAGGGCCTATTGAGCTGCATTAAGGCCCCGTCCACACGTGTCCGGAAAATTTGGTACCCGTATCCGGAAATTTTCGAAAACGGTCTCCAGAGTGGACATTTTCGAACACGCTCCGAATACGGATACGTGTGGACGGTCGTATCCGCAAATTTTCGAATACGTTGACGTAATCACGATTTTGCGCATGCTCAATAAGAAAAACTATCCATCAAAGGGACTATGCACTAGCGTGCATCAGGGCGGATCAAGAAATTTCCGGATACGTTGTGGACAGTGAAAACGATTCGAATACGCTGCGTGTGGACGCGAACATTTTCGTATCCGAAAAAAAAAATTTGCGGATACAAAAATTTGCGGATACGTGTGGACGGGGCCTAAGTGAATTAGTGTAATATGCGGTCAAGGATGACTGTCTTCTGCTCCCCCCCTCCCGTCTCTAAGCCCTAGTCCCTCAAAATAAAAAGAGTTTTTGCAAATGGCCTCTTCGCCAGGTCCAGAGCAAAACTTCAACATGAGCCCTAAAAAATCATTCTTGACACCGATTCAATATTTGTGGACTTAGCAAATATAAATAATTATCTTTAGTTGATTTGATCTTATGGGTACTTTAATCATCATGATGTTGAGCTGTGTCTTGCTCTACTATGCGAGCCCTAAAACGAAAGACAATATAGAAATGATCAGAAAATCAGTTAGGATAATTGTAATAAATTTTATGGTACATCGCTTACCGTTTTAGTCCAAGTTTTTTTAATTATTCATTTATATTTTAATATTTTTGTAATAGTTTTAGATTTATATTTTTTCATTTGTTATGATTTTATTTCGGAATAAAGATTGCATTCATTACAATAATAATCAAATAATAATAATAATAATAATAATAATAATAATAATAATAATAAAAAAAAAAGGTTCATGACGAAGTTCAAGCTGATATGAAATTTCATTACCATACCTGGTGTTTTATCATCTCTTGTCGAAGCGCGGACGATTTGGATCTTTCTTGTTCTAATTCAGCATGTAGTTCGACTACCTGTGAAAGACAGAGAGAAAAGCAATGTTGGGGTGGTCCTTCTTGTAACAGAAGCTGAATTCGCCATTTTCACATAGCACTTAAAAACCAACCACGCCCTATTCTATTGTTTGATGTTGAATTTGAGTTAGTATCAATGCTGAATTCAAAACCCGGGACAGGTTTTCTATCAAAATTCAAGCCCTACATCGAACATTAGAAATAGGGCTTGGTTGGGTTTTAAACCAGTAAAAACGCACGTGCTCGGGTTTGCATTGTTGAATTTCAATGCAAACTCTCGCCCAAGCGTTTTAACCTTTCTGTAATGCTTTGCATTTGGTGTACCCTGGTCCCAGAGGCTCGACGATTTTTCTCCCGGCTACGTATATTTTCGCGGCTCAAAATATACGTGGAGAAAAATCGTCGGGCCTATGGGACCAGGGTACTTTTGGTGGGATAACTGGTCAAAAAACTGTCATTCTGATTTCATTTCTCACGTTTAGAGTGAAGGCATTTAACCAAAATTATTAGTCAACGTGTAACAGCCAAATAGACACAAAAGAAAACAATGGAATTAGGGTCTACTAATGTGTATTAGTCTAATATCTATTGCACGGGTTTAGTGACTTCACTCTAGTCAAATAGACACAAAAGAAAACAATGGAATTAGGGTCTACTAAAGTGTGTTAGTATAATATATATTTTACGGGTTTAATGACTTCACTCTAATGTACAGAAAATGTATCGATTCACGAAGAAGTGCTTAATATAAATTTACTTTATAGACTTCAAAATTATCCCTTTTCATTTGGTTGTTTCTTATACACTTTGAAATATCATGAGATGTATTTGCAATGTATCATGGCGATGTGAAAGTGTTGAATAACGAACGGCTTTACATTCACTGTAAGTATTGGACTTGCAACAATGGCTTGTCTTACCTGTTCCCTGAATTCATTCAATTCTTCTATCTGCATTAATAGATCAGCTTTTTCTTTCACTGCACAAGAATAATAGCATGAACTATTGAGTACAGGAGAGTCAAAACAAAGCGTTTACGCGTGGAAAAGCAAAATTTGAAAAACTTAGAACTTTAACTTACTTTCGCCTTGGGCTAGAATGTGACATAGTTGTTTATTGCGTTTTTTGACTTGAATCAACTCTTTCTGTAAGTAAAACGAGTAAACGTAAACAAAAACCACTCAGCAAAGTATCCAACTTGGTAATGCAACAATCTTATCCAACCCAGTGACAACCTGTAGGCTGATCAAAGTCAGGGCACGACTAGCTAATACAATAGACCGTTTTCTCAAGGTTGCGTGTGCGTCCAAATGTAAGGAACTTGCCAGACGGGCCACGATACCAGAACACTAGTATTATCAGGCACTGCTATGAAATTGCTTTCGATAAGAATTCATAACATCGATTATTATTCTAGTTATTAAATATAAAACTGTCTTTTCAATTTTACTGAATTGCGTTTTTCAGTTTTGTGGCCCGTCAAGCTGGATGCGCACGTATCCTCGAGAAAACCGTCTATTGGAATTTAGCGTGTTAGACTTTAGTAACAATAGAGTGATTTTCATATGATCGTGAAAGAATAGGCAAACTAGTAGTTAGTAGTAGACTCTAAACCAATGATTTTCTTTTGTTCTTTATCAACTATTACAAACTAAATGGTCTATTTTCTTTCACGGTCATATGAAAATCACTCTAGTTGATTAATGAATAGAGGCAGAAGTTCATAACTATGAACTTCTGATAGAGGATATTACATGTGGACGATACGTAATTTTTTCTTCGAGTGTTGAGGTGATATCTTACCAGTGAGTGCAGTAAATGAGTAAGATATTCTCGACATGAGAACTGAGATACAATCCCCAAGAGCCCATGTACTAACACAATTTGAGTGGATTTTTAGTATTAGTCAATGTGATCCCTAAGGATTCTTACCAATGTTGTTATTTTTTAGAGTCATATGAAGATATTACTTTCTAATAACAGAGAAGAAAATAGACATTTCATAAGTGATTATATATTAAGTGCCTCTTTACTTTACCTGTAAGTCACTAATCCATATTTTCTGTTTCTCTATAGTCTTTTGTAGTTTGGTCACTGTTTCATCTTTCTTACTAAGCTCTTCTTGGACGTGAACCATTTCTGCTTTCATAGATTCTTCTTGTGTTGCAGGGATAATCTTCTGTTGAATCGAAAACGTGGTATTAAAAATGATAAATAAATAACAAACTATAATAATGGTTCAGTGGTTCAACAGAGCAGCGCTTTGTACACTATACTACTGGGTGGACGGCATAATGCCTAACAGGTTTGCAACCCAATTGATAAGGCAGCCGGTAGATAGAATTATAATTTAGAAGTTCATCTTCGTGGATGGAGGAGAAACCAGAGAACCCAGAGAGTATGAGTATGAGTATGAGTGTAAGTATGAGCATGAGTATGAGTTGGAGTGCGAGTGCGAGTGCGAGTGCGAGTATGAGTATGGATTTGATCTTAATAATGATTATAAAGGGTACTTGGACGAAAATCCCTCAAATTTTACTCTTCCAAATGTTCTACATTTTAAGCACATTATCACCAAGAAATTTTGGTTTCAAAGCTAAAAGAAAAATAGTTTTGAGTTAATGAAGTCAATTACTCCCCCACTTTTGAATGTGAAGAAAGTATGTTCCTTGGCGACTATTGGGGAAATGTAGATAAGTTTAACCAAGTTTCAAGTCATTTCCAATTTTCATCCAAGCCCCCCTTTACAACCCATAACATAACTAGCTGTAATAAGAACATACTTTTGCTTCTGATTTTGATCCACTTTCAACATCCTCTGTTTTATCATGAGTTTTCTTTTTTGATTTAGATTTTGGCAGCTTCTCATTTGATACACTTGTGACGAATGTGACACTAGTACTATGCGAATCCTGCATCTGAATAACAAAACAAAAAAAACAAAAAAATTTTTAACTCATTCATTTATTATTATTTAAGAATTCTTAACTTTTGTGTTTAAGACCTTGGTAAGCATCTTAGGGATGCTTACCAAGTACCTGGAAAAACTGGAAATTCCGGTTGGAAAGACAAATGGTAGCGTATGTGTCATTCTGATTGGAAAGTTCTGGTCTTCTCATTGTGGTAATCTGCTCTTTTCGGTTCTTCCAGTAGAAGCATGTACCATTTGTTGAAAGTCAAAGTTTCTCGCTCTTTTCTTACAATTAGCAAATTAATTTCAAACTGGACAGGTTGGTTTAAATGATTAAGCATCCCAGATACTGCATGTGTTCTTTCTCATTAATAGAATAAAAGCTTTTAATTACATTTTCCAAATTAAATTATTGTTTGATGTAATATACACAATTTTGAAATTATCCTACCTGAAAGTCATCTAATCCAAACATCGATGAAGGTAAATCTTCTGTGACTGTTAAAAGTAACCAGTAAAATAAGAAGTTACTGTTGGTGAATTACAATTCCACATCGGTTCAATCAATATATTACATAGTTTAGGCAATAAAAGGTATGATGTTCAAAGTCATTCTATGGTTAGATGTAGAAGGTTGGATTTCTATGCTCAACACACATCTTGAATTGGGCGTGGCTTTATAAGGCTCCCTTCATTTCCTAGCAAATATTTCTTTGAATGGACATGTTTGTGAGAGAAGACGGGTGTTGGTGTCTAACTTCCATCCCTTCCCCCCACCCCGTGGGTCAAGAGGTACTGAAGTATGCTGAGATGTTCTAGCAATTTAATACAGAAAATGCTCTATTTGATGTTTTTTGTGCTTGATAAATTATTAGGTTATTGTAAATTACATTACTTCAAGCTAATTTTTCTCAGAAAAAAATCCAAGCTCCAGGCAGGATTCAAGAAGCTCAGCTGGTTGGAGCATCTTACTAGCATACAGAAGTCATGAGTTTGAATTTGGTCTGGAGCTCAATTTTTTTCCAACAAAAATTAGCTTGCAGAAACATAATAAGATAATGTGGAAAAGGGTACATCAAGGCCACAGCAACCACTTGGATAGTGGTTCGGTTTTTAGGCCCTGTTTTTTTATTTACTTGTGTGATAAGTATTTTTTATGAGGGGGAAAAATTGTTCAGAAGGTAAAAGTAGTGTGGTCAAAACTGTACAAATGATAATTATTGTACTGGTGGCTACGGCCCTGTATATTTACATCTCTTAGCTAATGCTTTAGTTGCTTACAAGCAGATAAGTTTCCATTGGCCTCCACAGGATTTCTAGTGTCATCATCTAGATTGCCACTAATAAATTCATCTAGTGATATAGTCTTTTCTTTCTTCTTCTTCTTGTTAGATGATAGATCATTGCCAGCTTGTTGAGATGGTGAAGGACCAATGACAGATTTGCTTTCTTCTAAGGCAGCCTGAGAAAAATGAGTAAACACAGTCATGAAATAGTAAAAGGAAAAGAATATCTGTTCCATATGGCCAGATATTATGAACTGTGATTCCTGTGTGGAGCACATAGATGGTTTCCTAATAGATATTTTTCAAGTTCCAAATAACCACCGTGTTCCTTGATTACAGACTCATTAACTCAGTCTTAACACTCAGGTGTTGTATATTTTCCTCCCTCTAAAACAATCGGCTGCTAAATTCCAATTTAAATCCAGTGAAAGAAGAACCACAGTTAATTCTTATTTATTTAAATTTTTACTTTAATTTTTATTCTTTTTATATAACAAATAAAATAAAAATTCATGCTCTGTTCAGTAATAAAGTACACTTTTTGACCAATCAGCGAGAGTGTATTATCCAAACTATATAATAATAGTAGATACTGGGAACCCTGAGGTCAGACTTACCTGTAAATCTTTTTGAAACTGGTCCATGACAAACTGTAATGTTGAATGAAGAAAACAAGGTTATCATTGCATGGTTTCACATCTCCATAAAAAATTGTTAATGTTTTTGGTTTCTACCACTATCAATAACAGTAGTGATATCCACATCCACACCCACATACCTCATGTTTATCGTTAGGTAAGGTATGAAGCAATAGAGGCTTTGCAACATCACATGACAGCAGCTATACTAGATTGCAGGAACAATACAATCGTTTTACATGAGAAATAAAGAGAGCAAAGGGATTTTATTGTCCTGCCATCTAACCACAGGCAGCGCAATCTATATTATGGGCACTGGCACGTGATGGTGCAAAATCTCTATACGTTTATCAGTGGCCTAAGTTAAACTGTTCCAGCTTGGGTGGGTAACCCCCATGTATAAGGAGAGGGTAGTAGGTTGATGCATCATTTCTCTGAGCACTGTATACTCCTATGCTGAAACTGCAGGAGAGTGGAGAATGGAGAGCTTGGAACTGTCTCTATAGACCCATTGCATGCTGTCAAAGCAGCTCAATGTGAAGTACAAAACTGAAAAGAATTTCAATCCAAATTGAGCTGAATTCCGATGTGCTGCAATATTGAGGTAATATCATATTTATTTCAGATACGATCTGGATTTTTTTGGTGCTATTCCAACAAGGGTAAGACCAAACACAATAGAAAATTGATGACTGCACTTGCCTGCTCATCTTTGTTTTGCCACACCTCCCATCCATTTTCTTCATCATTTTTAGTTACTTGCATGCTGTCAGAAGATGCTACTGTATCTATATCATTACCCTGTGATCACATAAAGACAAAAAAGCATTTATGCTTACAAATAGCCCTTTTTAGTCTGGATGAAATCTTTTCCCATCTCTGACCACATTTTATTCAACACATTTATATGAATACGACCCAAACAATGAATATAATCATTTTTTTGAGGGAGGCAGCATGGTCGAGTGGTTATTGGGGTTGTCCACAATCCAGTGGTGCCGGGTTATAGTCCCGCTGTGGCCACTAGCTGAGACTGTGTTTGTCCTGATTCCTGATTAGTTCAGATTCAGTTCCTCGACCATGCTTGTTAATAGCCAACTGGTTTGCCTCCTTGCCAGTTGGGATTCTTAAAACACTTAATGTTCCTTAGATTATTTCATTTAAATTTAAGTTTTTGATGTCCACGTTTTGCTCAGATACTCAATACTTCTACTGCCTCTGAAAAATAAACACGCATGTTCTTTCGCCTTAATTTTGTTCTTGGAAAATATTAGGTGAATTTTCTAACAGGCAAGTTTGAAAGTTAATAGTTCATTACAACACAAGTATACCCACAAACACTATAAACATATTCCAGCTCGTCTTTTTTGTAGCAATTTCGATCAACTAACCCTTTTACCTGGCTGTTTTTCGATCTGTTGTGACGTTTTTTCTTGTTTCTCTTTTTTTTAGCTGCCCCTCCAGAGGAAGCCGTGTTGGATGATGACGTATTTTTCGCCCCTTTTTTATCAAACGGCTTTGTTTCTTCTTCTTCGCTGTCATCACTGATTTTAAGAACCGCAAAGCGACAAGCTGTTGGTAAATCAGTCAAAGGGTTTGCCTTTTTAGCCATTTTTAAAAGAATTTTTTGTGTAAAACGTTAAAAATGTTAGGGATGAGTTTTCTTGTCTTGGTTGAAATAAAACAGGCGTTCCTCTTCGAGAAGAGGAAACTCGGTCGAGAAGTTTAATCCACAGGAAGCCCAATTAAGATCATTTTGATTCGAAGGAAACGAAGTAAAAAATGAGAAAATAAAGTAAAAAAGTAAAGGAAAATTATGTTTATTCCATACCCTTTTTATTCCGTCTTCTTTTTTTTAGGGGAAACTTCAAATTACCGAGTTCCGGCCTATAAATAATAAAATTTGCATCCTAAGCTATTTGTTTACACTGTACATAATTTCTTTGGCCTAAGAATGTTTGCAATCTAGGATTTATAAAATAAGCAATATTAAGTTTAAATTACTAGTAAAGAAAGTGCATATAATAAAGTATGAACATTATTGTGGGCCTCCTGTGGTAAGGGTGGAGTTAACGGTTGTAGAAGTCCTGGGTTCCAGTTATCCTTGTTCTCTTTTCTTGTTTCTCTCCGAACGTGAAGATGGTGAGTTTTAGTTGAAGATTAAATCCTTTTTCATCCACGTTAAAAAGCAAAAGTGAATCTTTAAAACTATTTCCAACATTAGATTAGTTATTCATCTTCATTATTAAACCTTTATTTCATCGAGTTTTTACATCTTTTGCGCTTAAATCGCCTTTGTTTTTACGATAGTCGGAAGCTGCAGATCAACCCAAGAAGAAGCGTACCTTTCGTAAATTCACCTACCGTGGTGTAGATTTGGATCAGCTTCTTGATCTTTCACATGAACAGCTTATGGAACTTGTGAATTGTCGTCAGAGGCGTAGGTTTTCCAGAGGTCTGAAGAGAAAGCAGACTGCCCTCATTAAACGGTTGAGGAAAGCAAAGAAGGAGGCTGCTCCAATGGAAAAACCAGACGTTGTTAAGACACATCTCCGAGATATGATAGTCGTTCCTGAAATGATTGGCAGTGTTGTTGGTGTTTATAACGGCAAGACTTTCAACCAGGTTGAAATCAAGGTAATGGTAGAAAATAACAAGATGTTTAGTACCCATTCTATACTTCAACACTCATGTTCACCTATTCTTGGGGTGCAGGTTACATCATAGCTGCCATGTTGGTTGATAGTAATAAAGCATTGCTCATTAGCTTCTCTTGTTAAATCAATCAACATGACGGCTGTTTCATTGTTATTTATTTCTCAAGAGATTTTGAGTCCTTTGATTGCACTCCAACGATACAAATTCGAGTTTTTGGTAGATCCTTTGGATATTTTTAGTTTGCATAATATTGTCATGCTGAGGGCTGTAAAAAAAGCACGGCTGCTCCGTGCAGAACTTGTCAAGTCAAAACGTTGCATTGTTGTCATATTGACCAGAAACGTTCAGCCAAAAATGAGGTTTTACTGAGCTCAAACTTATTTGGCCATTGATCATGACTGTGACTGACCAGCCATTGTTTGAAGACCTGAGCCAGGTTGTACGAAGGGTGGATAGCACTATCTGACTGATAAATCTTATTGTATAGAATGGTCAATCTTATTAAATCTTTTATCTGATAAATCTTATTCAGTGGATTAATAGTTGCTGTTACTCAATAAATTTATCCACTTGAAAAGGATTCATGCATCAAATAGTGCTATCCACGTTTTGTACAACCAGGCTCTGATTCTAAGGCTGAAGTTGTAGAGGTGTATATATATCTTCTGTTCGGTTGATATGTGGTGTCCAAGACCATAGATATTTATGAAATATGATTGGACACTGCGCTGTATGGATTGGATACATTTTTTGAGCCAGTCACAGTGTGAGAGATGTCTGCATGTCCTGTAAATATATTTTGAGGGTGGGTACTAATATGGCCACACGATGTATGTAAACCTGTACTACAAGGGAGGGATATTTTATCTAAGTAGAAATGAATTCTATCCAATCTGAAACAGTAAGTTTATTGTCCCTCTAATTCACTTTGGTGCAGTCTTATTCAGTTTAAGGCCATGGGCCTTGAACATATATGGCATCATAATTATTTCCATGAGAATTAAATGTTTATTTTAATGCGTGACCTCGTCCTAGAATGCTAGAAGAAAATCTATTGTCGCAATCAACATGGTTGCCGTGTGAGAAAGGTCCATCTGCCTTTCCTTTTAAAACAGATATTAATTCTCTGTTCCAATTTCCTCTATATTAATGTATCTTCTCAACCACTACTTGCCAACAAAGAAATAATGCTCAAGGGAATGAGTTGATCTGAAGTGGGAAAACAGGGAATAGGGTTTATCATACAGCAGGGCTAAATATAATGGCCAGTCAAAGGACAATGTCCGGGCAGAAATGAAGCTTGTCTGGTCAAATCTTTGCCTTGCTTCAATTGACTAGTTTCCCAATGTTTCCATGGTAACTGGTACAATAAGCTGTGTAAATAGTTGTTTAGATTTTTTTGGGATGAGTTACATGTATTTAACCACTAACACAGAATCAGCCAATCGAAAGCCAATTACAGTTACCATGGAAACTTTAAATGTTAGACAAAATGTTCACCATACCAGCCTTCCAAGCATTTTAGCAACTGATGTGTTCCTTTATTTGTTTCGCAGCCTGAGATGATTGGACACTATCTTGGTGAATTCTCCATCACATACAAGCCTGTCAAGCACGGAAGACCTGGTATTGGAGCTACTCATTCTTCTCGATTCATTCCACTGAAGTAAACCTTTATGAATCAGCAATAAAATCCCATCCAACAAAACTGTGTCTCATTTGTATTTGCCTCGTTACTTGTTGTCTATAGCAGGGCACGAGATTAACACTTGTGGGTGAATTTTGTATCTAGCTAGTGACTAAAAATTTAACTAGTTAAGTTTTGCGAGTATGACCACAGTCCAGAAATTGAAGGACTGAAAAGTTTAGAACCTGCATCAAGTAAAGCTTCTCATTCACCCCATACAACTAGTGGTGTTGAAATTTTTGCTAAGAACAAAATTTACTAGCAAGGTTTTGCTCGTGGGTTTAAAAGTTATTTTCATGCACTGTAATCTTGCTTGTTTCTTTGATTCATGCTCCAGACATACTTTTACTGAGTTTGATAAACAAAGTGCATTGTGGTCTAGCTTGAGTACAAAATGACACCATGTAAGGCATGCTTGTACTGAAGCTAGATCACGATGTAACTGCTTTAAGTCTCAGATTACAATGTTCACATACCATGTAATCCAAGATAATGGCTATTCTAATATTTGTATTTAAGGAAAATAAAATGTGCATGCATGTCTCTGTACTGTGATGTAAACTAGCTAGGAGCTGTAAAGCATGAGAGAGGCAAGCTTAGATATGCAAGGCGTAGTCAAGTGTTTCTTTTGCTTTTCAGGTGCTCCGCAACTCCCAGCGTTAGAGACATAAGCAGCCATCTCATCTTGCCTTTGAAAAGTATTTTTGACTTTCATAAGCATGTCTCTGTCCCCTGATATAGCCATGGTAGCCAGCCAATCAGTGCATGCAAGTATCCCAGACCTATATATCCTATATTTCCTATAATTTGTATAGGATCCTATAAAGAGCCTATATTTAAAGAAAACCTATATTTCCTATAAATAGGACAACTGCTGATTGATACATTTATATTTTACACTGTTTAGCATATTTGGCGAAGGAAATAAAATGCCCCCCCCCTTTTTTTTTGGTTCTGTTTTTTTATGGCTTTTTAGTTCTGCAAATCATTGCCTGTGCACCCTCCTGATCCCTGGTTACGCCACTGAAAAGCTATCTTGGCTCCTATAAAGTGCATATATTTTTGGGAAAATATCCTATATTTTCCTATATTTAGAACTTGCACAGCCTATATTTCCTATGAAATTTGTCTAAAAAGTGGCTGGGATGCCTGGTGCATGTGTTATCTCAAATAATTTATGAAAAGAAATTTAAATGTATTGTGTGCAGTTATAAAGCAGTTGAGAAGCAGGATGCTGTTTGATGCTTCTCCCAGCCCTTTTTGAATGCTCTACGTGTTCTGTTTTGGAAATAATTTCATACCAACAATCTTATTTTTGTAGGCAAACTTTATTTACATGTACTTTGGAGTACAAACATGATGTTCAAATAATTTCTAATAATTCAAAAATCTTGTTGACCAAACCCACACTAACTTGGAATATAACAAAAATTTCCATATCACCAAATAATCATGAAAAACCATAAAAAGGAAAAAATATATTAATTTAACAATCATTCGCCAAAGGCAAAAATTATGAGGTTTCCCAAAATTGCCAAAGCAGAAGTACATGTACCCTGCGAGCAGAGGTTTTTTTCTGACCCTCCGTGGGCTGGCTGGTCGGGGAGAAAAAAATATATTTAAAAATAGTATTAAAAAGTAGTATTTTTTTTCCCCAACCAGCCAGCCCACGGAGGGTCAGAAAAAAACCTCTGCTCGCAGGGTACATGTACTTCTGCTTTGGCAATTTTGGGAAACCTCATAATCACTGCTCCTCAAATAATCACTGCTTGACAGTGCACTAAACTATATTCACTTTAAAATTATACTAAAATCATATAACTGTAATAGCTTTACGTAATATGATGATTTATAACTCTTGAATCCTGCACTGCTGTGAAACCCTGGAATTATTAGCATTGGTGTCCAAAACTGGTCTCCAGTTTAGTTCAAACAATCTAAATCCTTTGAGTAAAGAAGTTGCTTGTGATACTACTTCTTGAGTAATGTCCAGTAAAGGCTGAATAGCATTTCTAAGTCCAACAAAAGAGTTCCAGAGAAAACTAAGACTAGGCTGAAGGAAACTATTAAACAGAGCTGCTAGTACCGGCTTGAGTAAATGGTCACCAAATACAATAATGAATCCAACTAGTAGTCTGACCAGCACTTTACGAAATGTAAACTTGATGAGCTCCAATAGAAAAATAAGTCCAAAGTCAACTAGAAGGCCTATAGTACCAAAGAATTCCTGCCAAAAGTATGTAAGCCACCGCTCTGTCCTAAGACGAGAAAATATTGAATAATTAATAGTAATTATTAATAATTGCAAAACCAAGAGCCCTGACATTTTCATTATTCTGGTTCATGGATTGTAGATTGAAGTTATTTGGCCAATTAAGGAAGTTGCATAATAAGTGACTAACAGTCAACGTAAAAGAAAAGAAAATGGAATTAGTATCTTTTGTACTTATGAAGAGATTTTGCTCAGACCTAAATGATTTTCCTTGTGACTTAAAGTGAAACCCAACGATGGCTTTTTTACTCACCTTTCTCCTATAGTTTTCATGTAAGGTTCTCTCCATTCAGGTACAACACTAAAATACTGGAACTTACCATGATGAAACATGTAAGTATAGCTTGAAAAAAGACAAGAGAATTCCATGTAAGAGGTCATAATAGTATAATATAATCAATGACTTCAAGGATTCCAATGCAGGAGTATCAAAATCTAATGTATTAGAGTTTGACCTAAATAAGTGACCTGAATCTGATTCATTTGTGTTTTTTTTTTTTTTTTTTTGTTGCACTGTAAAAGCGCAAAGTTGATTAAGACCTTTCCTGAATTGTTAACTATCAATCACGTGACTTTTTGGGATTGACTCAGGGGGGCAAAAAAGCAGTTGACTGAGGTGCAACTAGCTGATGTTAAGTCAAAACATGTCAAAATAAGTCCTCAAACTATTGTATTTGACTTTTTCTATGACATGAAACCAGAAAACAAGAGATCAAAACAACCTCCAATATTCTACAAGCCATTAAAAATGCAGCTATCAAGTAACGTCTATTGATAGCAACCCATTCGCTTGACTGGTCAGGAAACAATAGTTTCAAGAAGAGGTTGGATTCAATTGATAAATAAGTGAAACAAGTTCAGTCTTGACTTTAAACCACTGTTTCATGGTCATGCAAGCGAATTTGGGAAGGTCTGTTGCTCAAGGGCAGATCCAGGAAGGTGGGGGTGGGTGGAATGGGTGGCTAGGCTAACCATCCAGTCTGGCTAGCCATAACAGAGAAATAGTGTAAAATCTAAAGAGAAAGCTATTTACTGGTTTTCTTCTTAAAATGATCACCCCCTTGACATCATCCTGCAATATTGATGGGTTGCAAGCATTTCCAAGAGAATTAAAAGACAAAAGCATGGCAGTCATATTGTGGTGCCATTAACAATAAATGCTCATGAGAAATCTTTTGTTAAATGGCACCAACATGGCCGCAATCATGTAACGTGCAATCCAAAAATAAGACAAGCAAGCAACCTACCCATTTCCTTTCTTTTTCTGATATGGAACACAACAAGCCTCATCATCAGGTATGTCAACATCAATGGCATATTCTTGAATATCTCCTGTCCCTTTGAAGCTCTTGTTTGCTTGTTGCTTGTGATTGGACATTCTTGGTGATGTAGAAGGAAAAATTCCAGGACCATCTTCCTCTTCCTGGTCACTATTATCCCAGGAATGGTCAGATGGTAGTCTTGGTGTCAGTGTGTTGGCAGGGTCAGGGGTTTGGTTCCTTATATATGCTTTTTTCATTTTGTGCTGTTTTTGTTCAGGTCTTCCTCCTCTGGTGTCCTGCTTGGGTAAAGCATCTGGTGGACAAAACATGCAAGGTTGTCTTACAAAAAGCTTCGAAAAATAATTACTTCCCCAGGGATGTATGTCACAGTAGCTGGGACTCCTTAAAGATCCCTGACAGGAGTGAGGTCGGTGACGCCAGAGATGATGCAAGCATGTTTTCAAAATGGTTTTTCATGTGCATATTAGTTAAGTCTGGCTCGTCAAAGGTCCTATCATCTAGATGACAGTTATAATGTTTAGTCCAAATGTTTTCAAGGCATGCACTGACATCCACCAAGATAAATGAATAATAAATTGTTGTGGACGTCTTGGAGACATAGGGGCTAAATGCATAAACTATTATGGGTTGCAAGCATCCCCAAGAGAGTCAAAAGTCAAAAACATGGTGGCCACTGTGGTGTTGTTAACAATGGATGCTTATGAGAAATCTTTCATCAAATGGTACCAATTGATAATAAATCAAAAATTTCAACATGCCAGGCGGCCTACCAGACTCAGCATATTTTCACAAGATTTTCACAGATATTGTGCTTGAAGTATTAATTACTTACCTTTGAAGTCATAAGGGGGATTGTCATCGCCACTTCGATGAAATCCCATGTTGGTGTGTCCACTTCTCACAGGATTCAAATCCAATTCATTCATTTCCAATGCATTTTCTTGTCTTCTACTTCCAACATTACTACTTATTCTATTTGAATTAGAATCTACTGGAATTGGTGAAAGTTTTTGTCGTCTATCAGCAGTGCTGTCGTTATAATCACCCCTGTCTACAAACGTTGTCACACCTGGAGATTTCCCATACATTTTCCCTGGTCTAAGATTCGTAGTTGTCGCTGTCTTTGGAGCGGATTTGACATTACTTTTAACAGGTGTTGATGTGTTTTTAACGTTAGGTGTTTGAATGTGAGTTGAGTTAGTGTTTAGTGAAGTTGGTGGATGTGGTGTTGGGGACGGCTCGTTGTCAGATCGTGGTTCTGCTCCACCAGACAGACTGTCCCAATCTGAGTCACTATCAGCCTCCTCTGTCGACTTCGTAGCTCTAAACTAAATATATCATAACACTATATTATTTACTGTATCTTACTGATAAGATTATACAGTAAGATTTATAGTAATATATATATTTTTAAATTTGTAAAGTAGAGTCGATCTAACGATCTAACGATCTTATTTGAGTTAACGATTACGGTAACTCAAATACGAATAAAAATAAGAAAAATATACAGAAAACACAAGAATGGGCCAAAACCACGACATATAAACTAATAATAATTCGAATTTATTACTGTAATATTTTTTGCCAGAGTCAGGAAGCATGAAAATTTTTCTCAAAATTTAATTTAGCTTCTGCAACAACGGTCGTTAAAGCTTGGGTTTTTAAACCTTACCATTTTAGTCTTTAGCAATGCAGTATACTGTATAACTTCAGTCTTATTCAGCTGAGGATCTATAGAAATCAAGATCATAAAACTTAACTTATTAAAAACAATATGACAAAAACAGCTCAACAATATTGTTGTCGTTGACAAGGCAATATTCCCGGTCGGATAATCTTCAAAAAGTAAATAATATTTACGATCGATCGTTTCAACTCACCGTTTTTAAACCTCAAGCAACTCAAAAACTTCCAGCAGTCATCAAATAAATTCTTTTGGAGGAAAAATAGAGAACTTTTATAGCCTTTTTTAGATTTCTACGACTTTCCTACAAAACTATTTTCAAGCAAATGAGCGGCGAATCTTCGCAGAGGATTGTTGGAAAAATACACAGGAAGCCCGCTTCAAAAAAATTTACAACAATTTACTATTCCCAAGAAAAAAGCTCAGGCAATGGACTTACAAATAGAATAAAGCGAAAAACGCAAACAAAACTTGATTTTCTATCTTTTATTATTGTTTGTTGTGGTTTTGAGCAACAATTTATGACAAAAAGAACCTAGATTTGGGTATCCTGTGGCATTTTTTGTACCGTGGTGGTCTGGTGTTTATTGTGTACGGCGCGAAAATTCCTTCTACAAAAAAAGTCCACAAATTGTCTTTGTTTGTGGTGACTGTAAATCTATTTTTCTCTTGTTTTGTCTCAGTTTCGCTAATGTTATTACTGAAATTTTATGCTCGAATTATTAAGGAACAACGTTGTGGAGGTTAAAAAGGCTAAAAACGACAAAAACAGTCCATAAACTGTGCAGAATATGTATCCAAGAGAAGTCTATGTCGAGCTTGTACAACAACTGGGCCTAAAAAGACTAAATAGATAGATGAAAAATGCAAAAATAGCCAAAGAAATTACGTTAAGAGACCTAATAAGCTTAACTATGAATATATTGGACAGAGGAAATGAAAATATTATTTATCTGAAGCATTATTTTTGAGAGTATTTTGGTGACAAGTTGTGGAAGAGAAAAGTTGTTCAAGATGGATGACACAAACAGGTGAGTTTTTTTTGAAAGTATTCGGATCCAGTCATAATTTACTATCATTCCTGTCACGTATTTACTAGAAAACATTATTTATTCGACTGTATTAATTTGCAGTCAAAGTTTATTTTCATAAAAATGTGTACAATACATTCTATTGTTGCTCTTTGTTGTGGGCACCTTAACCCTGCTAGCAGAGTCTCTCCTCTTTCTCTCCCTTCTTTTAGGCGGGGAGGAGGGAGACTCTTTTTAGTCTTTAGTACTTTCTAATACTCCATCTCATGCGAATTATTTAGTGTACTTCTTGAAAAGATGAAGAAAAGAAGAGCTGCGATGGAGGTAAGGCTTTTAAGGAATTATTTTTTATTTTAAAGGTTGTTTCAGGGTAGGTACAGTATCTAAGTTAAAATACCCTTGCTGTTCCAGGCAACCATCATGTCAGAGACCAACTCATATCAATCTGATGCTGATGAAACAATGCGTCAAACAAGGACCCACTGCAATACTTTGGTGAGAAATTGATCTGATTATTTTCAAATCCTTGGTTTGCAATCAATCCGAAGAGAGCACAATAACAAAAGGGATGTCCGCCATGTTGGAAGATATAACAAAAGAATTCATTGAAAAATCTTTTGTCAAATTCTTCCAACATGGCGGCTATGACGTCTATTGCAAACGAAGAATATTGTGTCTTTCATTCAAGCTGACGAAAACTTATTTCAATTTCATCCTTAATAAAGAAAGATTGAGGATGTAAATTACACTTTCCTTCTGAGAGAGGTATTGTTTTTCTGAGATTTTGATCAGATAAAAAAAATACTGATTGACATCATATACTTTCTTTGTAGTTATTTGAACCTAGACATTCTCAGGATAATAATAATCATCATTGAACACGACTGAACATTATATTTAAAATGTTTTCGCAGACACCATCAAGAATGGCAGATGACACAGTTACTGAAATTCAAACATTAAGCCCTGGTGGGGCAGACGAGACACTTGTACAGGTATGCTGCATATAACCTGTGTATTAGTCTTACTATCAGGGGAGTACTCAAGGGCGGATCCAGGGGGGGCAAAGGGGGGCTGAAGCTCCCCCTTCAGCAGGAAAAAAATGAAGCTTTTTCATCTTGTTTTCCATTGTGTTGGCAGAAGAAACTCAATTAGCCACCCCTAAACTCAATGAGCCCCCCCTAAAATTTTGGCTGGATCCGCCCTTGGTACTATCATGGTTAGGGATGGAGTAGAATAGAGTAGGATTAAGGTTGGGCTTGAGATAAGTGGGTAGACAGAGTGGGATGGGTAGAATAGGGTAGAGTATGGTAGGATAGGATGGGTAGAGTAGGGCAGGGCAGGGGAGGTGAGAGCAAAGTAGAGTAGGGTGAAGTCAGGGAAGATGTGTAGGGTATACAGGGGATAGGACTAAGGATAGGATAGGATTAAGGATAGGGTATGTACACATGTAAAGGTGAAGGCCTTATTTAGCATCAGTATTCCTTCACCTAGTAACTGGTCTTCAAGGGAGCTGACAGCGTACTCGTTACCCCCCTCTCTCCATCAGTGCTTTATTTTAAGAGTTTTCAAAGCTCAAGCTACACAGATTAGAGAGAAGTCAAAACAGTCTTAGAGTAGGGTAGCATAGTGTAGAGTATGAAAGGGATAGGTGTAGAATAGGATAGGAACAAAGAGAGGTTAGGACATGATAGCTAGGGGAGGGGAGGGTAGAGTAGGGTATTAATTTAACAGTACATAGAGTAGTCCATTGAATATGAAAAAACTAAGGAATGTGGACCACACACACACATATATTATTATTAAAATTATTATCAATCATACTTTAATCAGACAGCAAATTATTTATTTCTGTGATAAAGGATCTGGATCAAGACCATGACATGCTTCAAAACTTACAAACCAGAAGACAGCAAAGAAAAGAAGAGGTGAGCTACTGGAAATAATATATTATTAGAATTTACTTATGATATTGAAATCTGTGTGGAAACAGGGAACTCAAAAAAAATTATAAACTTCCCAAAAGAATTTTTCTCAGTTTCCTGTCTCAAACAAACTCAAGGTCAACCAATCAGAGTTGAGGATTCAATGTCATATTTTGATTAGCATTTTCCATGATTCTGCCAACAAAACCCATGAAATATGAATTCTTTATTCTTTAAATTGATCGTAAATGCTACTTGTTGAACTCATGGTGGAATTCTAGTTCAATCAACACAATTTAAATTGTACTCAGGTTCTGCTAGGAAAATGCTAACCAAAAATAGTTGACCCATGATCCCTTTGGGGGAACGCATTTAACTCAGTTGGATATTATTATTCACATTTTATCACACTAAATTATAATCCAACTTCACTTCATGTATTCATTTGTAGCTTTCTCGTACCATGGAGAGTGGCCCATCAGGTGGTGCATGGGGAGAACAAGCCCAAAGCCAGCAGCCATCCACCTCTGCACTACCAGGTAAAGTCTCTAGAGAATGAGTATTGTGGTGGATCCAGGAGTGGTTCTATGTGTTCCATGGAATCCCCTTTTGTGAGATCTTGTGAAGCCAATCGTACCAGCTTTTCCTGCATGGCAGCCATTTTGGAACCCCACTTTTTAAAATTCTGGTCCCAGGAGGGTCCCAGACTGAGTGAGAGATGGCATCATCATCTTCATCATCATTTTCACATTTTTTTGTCTCATCTACTCACTACTTGTGTTGACAAGGACTTTGTAAATATTGATTGGGACTCACAACACAATTTGTTGAATTCAAATCCAAGGTCCAAGAACCCAGATTGAAAAACTCTTACAACCCTTTAATGATAATTTCTTAAATTCAATATATCTAATGCTGAGGAAGTTTGCCATGAAATTCTTTTTACTTAGTGCTCAACACAGTTTGCTTGGTTACCAACTCAAACCATCTATTTCCATTTCTTTATAGAATCTCCGTCAGGTCCTGGGCCACGCCTACAAAAGTTGACTACTGGTGATGATAGGCTATCACCTTCGACAGCTGGTGACAGCATGAATCTAAATGCATCTATCAGAGAAAGACTACGCAGTAAAGTCAGGGGGAGACAGGTAATGTGATGACAATTAAAAAATCTATCAGTAATTAATTCATAAACGTGGAAGTGGGTGAAGAGAAATGAATAGAAGTTATTTACTAGACAGGAAGTCTAGATAGGGAAAAACTGTGCCCAAAGTCTTGAACAGTCAAAGTCCATTCTAAAGGCCGAGGCCACAGTTTTTCTCTATCAGGACTGACTTTTGAACAATATAATAATTTGTCATATATAATTTCCCCCATTATTTTACTTTCCCACTTGTTTTGTTTTGTTGTTTAGCAATGTGTTACCCCATGGACGCTGCAGGGTTCAAAATAATTTTTCAGAAAATGCTGAGATTTGCCGGCTTTTGGGGTATGGCTCATTTTTTAGGTCGGCTACTTTCCAGAAAAACTACTTTGAAACCTGCTGACCATGTGAATGGTCTAATTTTAATACTGTTGTTGAAGAGAAGGTCAAGTAGGGAAGGATTTTTGTTTTTGATTAACAACATTACTGGCAAAGGTTCTGAAATTGAACCCTGTGTGGGCCGATGGCGTAAGAAGCCGGGATCCTGGACCGTGGGCAAAGATAGAAAATACAGCCCACTTGTGCATCCAATTAGAATGCATTATTCTTAGGATACTGGAAGGGGGTGGGGGGGAGGATGGGGGAATTTCAGTTTTTTCTTGTTTAATCCTCTTTCTTTATTTGTCTTTCAGGCAATGGGTGCTTTGGAGGAAGTAAGTGAAAATGCATATAAATAATATGATAAAATATTATTATGATCATGTTAATGCTAATCCCCTCACTACAGGGAGTCCTATAAAGAAAGTACTAGGATATAATACTCAGCTCCCTAATTTTTGAAGACATGAACAGTCGGATGGACAGAGGGACAGACAGATACATAGATAGACAGTCGGATGGACAGACCATAGTTAACATACATTAACTATGAATGGACCGACTGATTGACTGGTTGATTGAATGAAAGAAGAAAGAGAGAAAAGAAGGGAGGGAGGAATGAATGGATGACTGAATGAATGAATAAATTGATGGATAGATGTTTGATTGAATGAATAGTGAACGAATGAATGGATGGATATACAGATGGATGGATGGATAGATGGACGGACAGACAGATCATATTACTAGAAGTTAGTTTGCATTCCTTCTTCTTTAAGGATTTTTCAAATGTCTGTTTCTTTTCTCTCTCGTAGACTACACCTGAACGCAGACTGAAAGGCCTAAGAGATAATCCACTACCAACAAGATTTGATGAAGCAGGGGTAAAAACATGTAAAATAGCAATGACATTGTGACTTTAGAATAATAATTGTCACTTGATGTTGTTGATGAAAATATTGGGAATGGTGATGGTGATAATGATAAGATGTGATGGTATTGTTGATATTTATGGTGATATTAGTATACAGCATGCTTGATATTATTGATGGGGATATAATAGAAGGCATGGATGCTCTTTTGAAAATTTTGAAAATTAACCCTAAGAGATACCTGGGTCTTCCCCAGGTGATGTTGAAAGGTACCAAATATTTATGATCTAGCTAAGTGATATAAGTCAGATGATGATCCAAAAATAAATATCCAGAATAAAAAGCCTAACAAGGTACAACAAGCATCCCATATGAAATAGATTTAACTTTGACATAAGTTTATATCAGTAAGTTAGACAACTCACTGGGTTAATATGTCACTCTCTTTAAATAAAGTTTATTGATTAATTGATTGATTGATGATTCTAACTTTCAGCTGGCAGGACTAGACGAGATGGAAGAAGAAGAGGATAAAGCTTTGCAAGAGAGTATTGCAAGTGTCAATAGATGGAAGAAAATGGCAAGAATGACTCATATAAGACATCCTGATGTAAGGGTTATGCATTACATACTGATTTCATTGATACAGGCTGATTGAAACACCTGTCATGATAGATTAATGGACAGGCAATAGGCTACCACCAGTTTCAGTGCAACTACTATAACCTTTTCAGCTTGAGCATAATAAAGAGAGCATAAATAAGAGAGGGAAACTTCTTAATAATGCACGCACTATGTAAATTCCCAGTTGGGCTATTTATGGTAACCGGATGCTGTTTAAATTTCTACTTACCCTACTCCCGTGTGTCATCGACTTGCGTGTGTATGCTCTTTCCATTTATTGTTTTGATCGCTAAAAATGAAACGAAAAGAGTACGCGCGTGCAAATTGATGACACACGGGAGTAGGGTAAGGCGAAATTTAAAATGTATCCGGTTACCAAAAATAGTCCAACCGGGAATTTACCTGGCGCACGTGTTATCAAGAAGTTTCATTCTCTTATTTCATATTTCATTCCATCGTGTTTCATATAAGGCTCGTAATTTACCTATTATGCATGCTCTCTTATTTATGCTCTCTTGGCATAATGTTTTCTCATTTCAGGACAAGTGTTTTTCTCGTGAGAATAAGGATCTTGGTTTGAGTTTTGAATTAGAGAATGACACATGGTCTGAAATGGGGAAACATTAAGGGCAAGGTCTATTCAGGATATCAGGATAAACCATATCCAATAATAATTGGTTATTAATAACAAGAATGTTTCACATGAATGTATTTAAGGGAGCGCCGTCAGAAGAGGAGGCATATAACTTCTTTGTTGGTAGTATGGATACCGAGGGGACTGACCAGAAGGATGCAACAACAGAACAGGTACAAATAACCAGACATTTACCATTAGAATCCCCCAATAACCAATGTGCACCAGCAGGAATCTTTAGCACAAAGCATGATAGGAAACCGAGTACTTATGGTTTTTCAGCTCTCTAAAAATTCCTCTGACGATTTTTACTTCAACATTTTCTATGAAACTGTAAGTATTCTACAGACAAAAATAAGAGTAATTTTTGGTGATAATTCTATTGATTTCTTTGTTCTAATTTGTGTAGTACTCGGTTTCCCATCATGCTTTATGTTCAATCAAAAAATCAAAAAATAAATAAATAAAAATTAAAAAAAAAAAAAAAGTCATTCTTTTTCTATTTTTTGTTTTCATAAAAGGTAACTGAAGTTCCTGATGAAGGTTTGCCAACATTTTGGGGCAAACCACGTTACGTTCCGCAATACAAGCAGCTGGAGATTGAATCAACTATATATAAAGTACCAAGTATCCTGGCAGGTAGGATTATATAGCAATTGAAAATAATATTCATATGATGACTTAGATTGCATATAACACATTGAAACATTTTCCAGTTAAAAAAAAAGGAATAAAAAATTCAAATTTGATGTTTTGGCACTTTCAGATGGGAACTGAGAGAAGCATGAGAGAAGCAAGCTTGGGAACTTTAGGTGTAGCTCATTGTTTATGAGCCCCTTCTATTGATGGAATACTGTACTGTCATGCAGCATGCTTTTCGAGTGTTCCTCAGCCCCCAGAGTGTTTAAATCAATACAGAAACATAAGCAGCCCTTTTACATTGCTTTTAATAAATATTTTTGAATGATTTTGTGCGAGAGTTTCTCTGCGTTCGGATATAAACATGGTATAAGCTAATCAGCATGCACGTTATTAAACTATTTGATTGTACAGGATGAAAAATTCAACATGCTGCCCTTTATTTCTTTCAGTTCCCATTGATAAGAAAGTTCCAGAAGGGCGAGAGCCCAGGTATCTTGAAGAGGAAGGGTTTTATGTTGGTAAACCACCACCAGTCTGCTTCTCTAACCTAAATATCATGGAAGATAGGCTTGTTGGCACTGATAAGGTACATCCTGTTAATAGAACATAAATCTAGTTCTATAGACCCCTTGCAGTCTGTCAGAATGATGCTCATTTTGGAGGTCATAACAATAGGTTTTCATGAGATTGAAATTCTTTTGTTTTGCCCTTTAAATTGAGCTGCTTTGATGTCACATGCATGGGGTCTATAGACCCCTTCACTGCAGTCTGCTGGAATGCTGCTCAATTTGGAGGATATAACAATAGGTTTCCAATTCTCATGAGATTGAAATTCTTTTGTTTTGTACTTTAAGTTGAGCTGCTTTGACATCACATGCAATGGGTCTATAGACCCCTTCACTGCAGTCTGCTGGAATGCTGCTCAATTTGGAGGACATAACAATAGGTTTCCCAGTTCTCATAAGATTGAAATTCTTTTGTTTTGTACTTTAAGCTGAGCTGCTTTGACGTCACATGCAAGGGGTCTATAGGACCTTGGAATAGTATGTTTTTTTTTCTGTTAAGGAGTGAAACCAATGTGGCTCACAGTAATGTGCTCCAGCAAATCTAGTGTTCTGATAGGTCAACGCCATTCATGTCACACACTAATTTAGGCAATTTGTAATCCCTTCTTCCCATCCATCCATCCACTCATCCCATCCTATCCATCCAGTTAACCACTCACCTGACCATATTTCCATCCATCCTACCAATCCGTCCATCCATCCTAACCATTTCTTCAATGCACCCATTCACTTGCTTGTGCATTTCATTCTATCCATCCATCGAGTTAATTGCCCATCCATGTCATCCCATCCCATCCAATCATACATCTACTAACTCATCACTATTCATCCCATCCTATCCTATCCATCCATCCAGTCAGTCAGTCACTCACCCACTTGCCCATCCCATCCTATATATTTGCCCACCCACCCATTTATTTCAATCCATCCTACCAACCTTTCCATTTTACCCCATTCCACTCCATCGCACCCATCCAGTTACCCACCTGTCTGTTGATTTCATCACATCCATCCATCCACTAAGCCACCCACCCACATATCCACCCGTTCATCCATTCATCCATATAAATATTTATTTCATTCTTTTTTCCCCAGAAACTCATCTGGTTTGGTGAAGATGGTCATCTAAAACGTCTTGCTAACCCACTTAGAGAAAAATCCACCCGACCTACTCCAGTGGTTGCACCTGAAGAACTGGATCCCCTCTTACAAACCCAGTGGAAAAAGGTAATATATAATATCAGTATTCTTACACAAGTAAATATAATAAATCCACCCGACCTACTCCAGTCGTAGCACCTGAAGAACTGGACCCCCTCTTACAAACCCAGTGGAAAAAGGTAATATATAATATCAGTATTTTTGCACAAGTAGAATTAATAAATCCGGCGCGCTCATTGGAACGGATGTGCTTCTGAACCATGTTAGGCTTGTATCTAGCAATGCTATGATCCTTAGCTTGTAATGTCTCTTTCATTATAGGCACACACTGAACCTTTTGATGCCCGATATATAGACTCCTCAGGTTGGTTTTGTATGTATGCTCCTCAAGCTTTAGTTTGTAGTAATTTTTGTACTGTTATTTGATGTAATCATTAACCATTTGAATGAGTAATTTAGGAGAGATGGAGAATAATTAGAATAGGAGACAAGAGAAGGAAGAGGAGTAAGGGGAAAAGGCGAGGAGGAGAAGGAGGAGGGGGAGGAGGAGAAGGAGAAGGAGGGGGAGGAGGAGGAGGAGAGCAAGAAGGAGAAGGAGGAGGAGGAGAAGAAGGAGGAGGAGGAGGAGGAGGAGAAAGAGAAGGATAAGAAGAACGAGAAGGAGAACGAGAAGGAAAAGTATCTATTTAACCGTTCTTTGCCGAAATATTTTGTGTCAGGGATCCCAGAGGGTCAGTACCAGCTGGATGTAGATAGTTCTACCGTCACCTTCACCCATCATCCTTTATTCAGTAAGGAACACGTACTGGCATCGCGCCTTCAACAGCTGTACAAACAGTACTGTCAACGACGCAAGAAGGCCTTGTCTGCGCACCTTACAGACAAGGTGAGGGACTGAGACTTTATAGGGCTCATTAGATTATTTGTTCCGTCGTTACGGTTTGTTCGTTTTTATGATGAAAAAGAGACGTTAACAATAGAGTTAAAAAGAGGCTTTACGGTTTTCGCGCGTTTAAATAGTTTATAAAATATAAAGTTTTGACTGCAGTTCTAGCAGTCTTCTTGTTTAAAGAAAAAAATTATTTCACGCTAAAAATGTGATAATTTTTGTTCTAAAGTAAAAATCCTTACTTTGACGAGTCTTTTGTGTTGTTTTTGAAGACATTAGTAATATGTTTTAATATTTTTGCCTTGCCTTGCAGCTCACAGCTTTAAAGATTGCTCGAAGACAAATCCAGGAGGGAGAGATGGAAGCAGTAAGTATACATAGTATATGACACTGTATTGAGCTGTTAAGCGGTGACGTATTTCCGGGTCCAACTCTGAAACTCTGGACAAACAGATCCTCTATGAAGTAGAAATAATAAAAAAACTTTCTAGAAATGCTTTTCGTTTTGGACCCGGAAGTCGTTTTCCCTTACAAGTGACGTCGCACTATATTGCAATAGAGCTTCAAAAAGATTATTTCAATTTCGTGAAGGGGGTAGTGGGTTTGCGGACAAAGATATTTTGGAGTAAAAGCTATTGTTTATCGAGCCGAAATCATGGAGAACCAGGAATTAGTGAGCTACGAAAATGAGAAAAAAATATTCGCTGATTGGCTAATTCATTCGGGCTGAGATAAATAAGCGAAATCACGTGGTTTAGTTTCATATGAATAATGTGACACACATATATTCATATCAAACATTTCTTTTTATCTAACAGAGAAGAAGTAATAAGAATAAAGAAGCTACTGACAGAGAGAAGCGAGCACGAGACTATCTCCAGCAAATCAAGTGAGTGCACATCACACTAACACTCGATATATCATGCATGATTCGTGTCAAAAACAGTTCAACTGGTACACGTACATCTGTAACAAGGAAACCGCTTCAGACGAAAACTTTATTCTTCACTGAGTTCTCTTAAGCTTAAGACACACGGTGCAACATTGCACGCAACATTGCACACAACAGGACTATTGCAACGTGTGTCTACCCCTGAACTTGTTGCACGCTACATTGCACACAACAGGACTATTGCAACGTGTGTCTACCCCTGAACTTGTTGCACGCTACATTGCATGCAACAAATCTAAAGTTGAATCGATTTCTACTCTTGCAACATTGCGCGCAACAAATTTCATCGTGTGAACAGGGCTGCAACATTGCGTGCAACATTTTGAAATTTCGAACCAATCAGCTTGCAAGAAATGTCTAACCGTTGACCAAATTTCTTAGCATAGCGCGCTGACACAAGCGATGTTGCGTGCAATGTTGCGTGAAATGTTGCACCGTCTGTCCGCACCTTTAAACTCTCTATAATACAGACACTGTCATTACGAACCTATTCACATAACAACAGTCCTATATAATACGGGCACCTATGTTACTGGAACTGCTCTATTACGAACACTTCCTTTAGTCCCCCGCACATCAAGAGATGATTTCTATTCAGTTCTTGTTTGTTTAGCGAGACTAAATTCTGTTACGAACACAAAGCAGCAGTAAGGGGGACTCGCGAAAGGGGTACCGGGAAAGCCGGGAATTACCCGCCTCAAGTGGTTGCCGTCCGCAGCGGGAATTACCCGCGTTGCGCGATATGTCCTTACTGCTGCTGTGTTGGGAATCGCAAACGGAGGTTAAAATGTTCCTTAGATATAGATGGCCACCATCGACGACATTCGAAACGAAACTGTGCGCAAGCTCGGGAATCGGGTGATGGATAACTCAGATGCCGACTTTGTCTTCGCGACATTTATGGAGGGAAAGACAGACAAAACTATGAATCACAAAATGGCTGAAAAGATAATCGACACGATGCCGACCGGCGACTACCGTTTGGAGTTGACGTTCGTAAAGTATTTGGACGGCGAATGGGTGATAGAAAAGGGCCGTAATCCAATACGGGCGTCTGGTAAGCAGAACCTGTTCGTCTTAAACAAGGACACGCGACCGGGAGCATTGGAGGGAATAGACATGTTGTTCTACGAGGTCGCTTACCCGGTTACCGTGGTCATATACGCTGCGTATGAAATCAAGAAGCCGGACGTCAAGAAGTTGCAACCAATGCGACATCCGGGCAACTGTGTTGGGAAGTTGGTAAGG
Source organism: Actinia equina (assembly GCA_011057435.1). Lineage (NCBI taxonomy): Eukaryota > Metazoa > Cnidaria > Anthozoa > Actiniaria > Actiniidae > Actinia > Actinia equina. Next base: position 145,297 of record WHPX01000420.1, on the reverse strand, counting down.
GAGTTCTTCGAGGATTCCTCTAGGGGTGGTAAGCTTACGCCGAAGAGAAGAGAAGCCATCAGGAAATGGGAAGATTCCGCGCGTAGGGCCGGAGGCTCCATAGAGAACATCAAGAAGTTAGAAACCGCGTTAGGAAGGCGCATACATGTGAAAGACATCACCGGCGGTTTCATTTACGAAGGGACGAAGAAGTATGGAGGCCGAGGTGCGCCTATCGTAATTTACCAGCATAACGCACATGCGTGGCGAGAGCTGCGGTTCCCAAGAAAGAAAGAAACGCGCGTTTACAAGACCTCGCCGCTTGCAGAACTAATGCACGAGAATTCTATTTGGTTAATGGATGCGGAGGGAAGTCAATTTATAACGCAAGACGGTACTCTTTACAGGCCCGAAATGGAACAGCTGCGCATTCGAAGCGCCTGTGAGACCTTAGGAGAAGACTTCTCAGACGAAGTGCTCAGCTCCCGTAGCTTGGACTTCTTAGCTGCAAAGAAAAGAAACGGATGGAAGTCCACGCCTAAGGAATTCGCCGACATAGCTAAAGCCTGCGTGGAGCATGGTCATGGCGGACTGTGGAACATGGAGTATGATGAAGACGAATACGTGTCGTTGGATATGAAACACTGTTACCCCGCAAGCTTCAAAGGCCTGGGGGACTGTAAGGAATATTACGACCGTTACGGACATCCAGATTCGCAGTTCTTTCGTGTTGCGTTGGATGGTCACTACGACGCCCCAGCAACGGGGTTCGTACGGTTGACCACCTGGAAATTAGCAGCGGGCTTACACCCCATAATCTATGCGTGGTATGGGAAGCACCTGCAGGAGAAGGAATGGATACCCATACCGCTATTGAAGTTCTTCGAAGAGCGCGGGCTGCTTACCTACACGGCGCATGAAGCCATACTTTGTCACAGCGCCTTTACGCAGTGGTTACCGGAGCATAACCCCACGGCGCGCGTGGTCATAGGTAAATTCACGCAGGGCGCTAAGGAGGGGGAAAAACATATGCAGCGACGCCTAATAACGGACGCCGGCGAGTTAAGCTTCCTCATAAAACGTGCGCATGACAAAGGAACAATGGTGTCTGTAGAGAAATGGGACTACCTTGTCGACGATAAACTACACGAATGGAATGCGCTGTGTTATTACCAGGACCATCGACCGCAGTATTACCATTTGCGTGCCAGCATGTTAGCCTACGCGCACATTAACCTATTAGCGATGCTGTTAAGATTTGACAAAGAAGATATCCCCCGCGTAGCCACGGATTCTTTATACGTGAAACCACACGTATTGGAAAAAATGAAGGAATTCTACACTGCCGATGAACTTGCAGAAAGTGGCCAATGGCGCGTCAAAGATGAGGAGATAAGGTCTTGGAGGGCACGCGTAGAATATCACGGCGAGCATACCAAAGGCGCCATTACGCCTACCAAAGAGCCTCTACCTTCAGTCGCAGATCCTATTTCCTACCAACGCTTCTCTTACCTTTACGGTACGGGAGGCAGTGGTAAGACGACGCGCGTGTTAGAACTCTTTCCGGCCTTAAAAGTGCTAACACCAACGCACCGTTTGGAAAGAGAACTCTGTGGTATGGGCCACGACGCTCAAACGTACCACAGCTTCTTCCGTTGGAATGGCCAAAAGTGGGTACCAGAAGCCATCCACGACATACCTCCGGTGATACTTTGGGATGAGATTTGCACCGTTCCTTTAGAAATCCTCAAAGAATTCGTAGAATTCCTCCGTGGAAAGTGTCAAGTAATATTCGCCGGAGATCCCTGCCAGCCTCCTCCAATAGCCGGAGAGATGCCCCACGAATGGCTGAAAGACTTCGTAGACCATGCGGAGGAAATTAACACCGACTACCGCAGTAAGGATCAAATAAGAAACCTGAAAGCGGAATTGAGGGGCCTCAGTGACGCCGAGCAATGCAAAACACTGCGCAAACGCGTACGAGCGAAGTCTTACGAGGACTTTTTATACGCCTGGCACCCTAAGGATCTGGTGCTGAGCAGCAAACGCGCAGCACAGTCTCGCATACAAAAGGATTTGCTAAATATACACCGAGAGCGCTTCCATACGCATCCCGTACCTGTTTCTTACAAACCCCACGACACCCGCATGCAAAAAAGAGACGTCTGGGTACCTGGTACCGACATCCAACTGCAGAACGCAGTAACGCATGACAAAGCCTGGGTGCCCATGGAAAAGGTCGAAAGAATAACCTCCCATCCAGACTGGCGCTTGGGCTATTGCATGACAGTCCACAGCGCGCAGGGGCTTACCATAAAAGAAACCTTATGGATCATAGACCAGCGGCTGTGTTGGAGCAACCTTATCTACACCGCCGTAAGTCGTGTGGAGTATGCCAAACAGTTAAAAAGAGCCTGGGGTCCGCAATTGCGTTACGATAAGACGCCAGAAGAAGTAGCCAAAGAGAACATCGCTAAGAAACTCCTTCGCTACAAGCGGCACGACGAAGAAAAAAATATGACGTTCGACCTATGCGTGGACGACGTCTATGAGAAAGGGGCAAGGTGTGCCAAATGTAACATACCTCTACTATGGAGGTTTGACCCAAATGACGATCAGCAGTTCTCCGTGGATCGCATAAATAATAAACGCGGGCATTGCAGAGGCAACATAAGGCTGACATGCCTAGAGTGCAATCGGGCGCGTGGAGCAGCACTACTCTGAGTCTTTGGGGACTATGAGCAGCTCTTCCTTGACGAATCCGCGACTTGGGCCATCTAGGTAATACAACACGGGTTGCCCTTCCTTGGTGACGGACTTCGAAATCTCATACGTTTCCAGAGACCAGTTAGGATCCGTTGCTCTCTTACTGCCACCTTCGAGTTCCCCCGGCTGATAGAGGTATCTGACCACTATGTTGCGGGGGAGCTTTTTTTCCTTCAGTCCGACCGCCCTCGAACTTCTGACGTAGGACTTGTGCTCCACGTGTTTCTTTTTTATGGCATCCTTGGGTTTTATTCCCGTAGCCCTGGCCGCCTCGTTGTTCAAAGCCGCGACGACCTGGGGGAGCCGCTGGGTCCATTCCCTGTTGCGTTTGGAGGGATCTTCCAGCTCTTTCCAATACTGGTACCCAAAGAGACGCTCGGCCAGGGTCTTATTAAATCTTTCGACGATGCTCTGACCCCTGTGGTACTCTGCTTCGGCTCTCCTAATTTTAGTGTCGTGGTCTTTCAGGGTCTTGGTAACCACGCCCATGAACTCTGTCCCCGCATCCACTTGCAGCAGCTTGGGCCATTTCAAGACGCGCTTATAAATCCTACCTAGGGCTTCTGCGACTTCCCCAGAATCCTTGCTGGTTATGGGTTCGGCGTCCTTGTATCTGCTTGCGATATCAACTACGGTCAAAGCGTATCTATAGGTCTTTCTTCTCACCTTGTCGTGCGGTAAGAAAAGCAAATCCGCCTGATGAACTTCGTTGAGGGTATTTACGGTGAAGCTGGGCCTGGGAATGTACTTGGGCACGGGAAGATAAACCTGCCAGAGGGTTTGTTTTTTTAACCAGTTCTTAGCCGTTTCTTCTGATACCCTGGCCGCGGTCGCGAGTTTCTTAATAGCCGACGCTCCTCTCCAATAGCCTTCGGGTCCATAGTAAATCCTTTTGAGTTTGTCCTCTACGCGGCCCATTATATGAATTCCAAAACAAGATTGATCTTGCGTCCGTTGAAATCCACCGTCTTTCCGTCCACTTTAATGACGATGTTTATGCTTTCTACCAAATTAGACAAATCATAGCTTAAAGAAATGGGAGTGTATTCTACTGGGTCAAATGGATTACCTTTGGGCAGAAACTTGGACATAAGAGAAGACTTTTCTCCATTGTTGTAACTATGAACCAAGTCGCAATAGACTTCGTAAGAGGATGCGACTTTCCATTTCACGTCAAGTTGACCATTGATCGTGGTACTAGTAAGACCTAGGAGTTCTACCAATGAACTGTCCTTTAAATTAGCGCTCCCACTATTTTTCTTGAATTTCATTTCATGGGGTAATCCTGTGGTAAGAGTATATCCATGCTTTGCTAGCTCCTTAGCCAGTGTTATGGGGGTGTAATGGGAATCTGGTATTTTTGGTTTGGTGGAAGTCACGACGACAAAGCCATTAATTAAATTATACCAAGAATTGTATAAAGAGCAACTAACCAGCCGAACCCTTTCCGCGCGGATGGGAGGATTCAGATAAGTAGTAAAGTTATTCTTGTCGCTTTCCAAAAAGACGATCATTATATTAGATACGCCAAAGCTACGCCTCCGGCCAGCCCTGCGACTCCTACGAAGACCAACTCACTATCTTTTTGTTTCTTAGAAGGCTGGTAGTAATTCTCGAACTGAGGCCTTTTCAGCCTAAAGTCGGGGTGCGCCTGCGCATAGAGCTTAAAGGCGTAGTCTGTGTTTTCGAAGTTCTTATCCGCCTGCATTTTGTCTTGGTAGTTCTTGTCCAACCAATCCCGGTAGGCTTGTCTCTTCTTATTCCAAGCCTCCACGTCCCTTTGATATTGCTCCAGCGCTAAGTCGTGCCTCTTCCTTTCGGCGTTAGATTCTGCGTTTCTATCACCGCTAACTAATTTATCCAGATATCTACCACCATAATTAGCTCCAGTGAATGCTAAAGCTGCAATGACTCCACCTGCGACTAAGCTAACCATTATACATTAGGTAGGTACTTTTCCTTTCGTAGGTAATCCTTTACCATGATAGCCCCGCCAACGGCAGCGGTCATCTTAGCGAAATTAGCGAAGCTCTTGCTTGGGTCTTCAGTAAAGTCTTCTTTGAGCACTTTCTTACCAACCCAACCAATACCCGCAACGATGGAAGTAATGATAGCTGCTTCTTCAACAGTTTTCAACAACGCGGTTGACATTATATTACAAAGCGAGAAGGTTATTACTCCATTTCAGGGATTTTGCTTTTTCTAACCTCCACAGGTGCGCGATATGTTGGGGCCTCCCACTTTACTTCTGGCTTCGTAGCCCGCCATTGTAAGTAGAGGCTGCCTGCTGCTATAGCAATTCCTATCGCGCCAATGACGTAGCCGGGATTCCAAAAGGATTCGCTTTCGTCCTCCACCTTTTCTTCTTTCTTTGCTTTGTTCTTCCTGTTCATCTCCGCGAGCTTCTTTCCGGCGGCAACTCTGCCTGGAGATTTAGCCTTGGTGATTCGTTGCTCCTCTACTTGAGGGGTTTCCTCCGCCTTCGATTCAGCTTCACTCATTTATATCTAAGGACTTGAAGGAATTGATAAGTACTTAGTCAAGTACTTAAGGATTACTTAACTAGGTACTTGAGGCGACCTGGGTAATTCCCGCGAATGACTTGACTAAGTACTTGATAAGTCACTTGCAGGTACTTGACTAGGTACCTCAGCAAGTGCTGCCTGAAAGACCTTTTCGACTTCTCTGTCCTTCTTGAAGTCCTTCCAAGACACCAGTACCTCCTTCAAGTCAACATGCTGAGCTACGTGCAAAGCCGCAGAGGCGACTGCCATTAACTTACCGCACTTCAAAGACAACCACCCGCAGGTTATCTTAAGTTCTTGGGATATGACATAGTCATCTCTTATGTCCTTCCGCAGTTGCTCCACGTCGTCTATGGGCAGCGCAAGTCCAAGCAATTTAGTCGCAAGTCGGATAGCGGAGTCTGCTACGGCGTCCGTGGTCTTACTTGCAAGGGCAGCCTCATACCTCTTATGGAACTTCTTAACCTCCTCTTCTGACAACTTATTAACTTGCTCATGGGTAAGTTCCTTACCTATCATTTCTTTACACTTCCCCGAAGACACAAGGATGTTAAGTTGTTCCTTGAGGTTACTTTCATCTAGCTGCGTGGGGACTTCATCTAAGAGCTGCTCAATGTCCATATATGTTAATGGAATACGGAAACCTCAAAGAGAAGATCATCTTGGAATGTTGGTGCGTCTTTAAATGCCGCATGTATTCGTGTAACTGTTCCTTGGATATCTCGCCGCCGTAGTCTCTTAAGATGGTTTCCAGGTCACTCCGGCTCGGAGTATAAAATACGACTAGGGAGCCTATGTTTTCCCTAAAGGGTTTAGAGACACTGGTAAGCTGCTGCGAGAGCAACCAAACGCTGATATCGTCGTGTCTGCCGCTAAAGGCGAGCTTCACTAATTCGGAGGTGCGCTTTTTTACGTCGTCCCCACAGGCAATGTCATCCAGTATGAGCAAGGTTTGCGTATTCTTGGGGAATTGTCTGTGCCAGAACTTCAAATGGCTGGATAACTCGTTAGGGTCTAAAATGTCTATGAAGAAGTCGTCATCTTTCACTCCTATGCCTTCCCAGGTGCGGTTATTCACGTAGGTGGGACAAAGCAGCACTATGTAGTCGAAGTGGTATCTAAAGGACCCTAATAGCTGCTCCACTACAAACTGGGTCTTTCCGCAGCCGGTGGGTCCTACTATCAGAGTGTTACAAGGTATGTGATCTGGGTTCATATATAGATGGAGTCAGTGGAAGCAGTGCAAAGAATCGTAGCCGACGCAAAGGATAAAAAAGACACCATAGAAATGCAAAGGGAGGAGATAGACCGGTTAAAAGAGCGCGTGCAGGAGTTGTACGATGAAATGTGTGGTCTGAAGCGTGCAGAACGGTTTGGCGCGCTTTTGACAATGGTAGGCTGGGCAAAAGAGTCCGTTAAGGACTTCATGCGATATCCCCTGTAGAATGTTAACAATTAGGTTAAGGAACCTCGAAATAAAGGTGTCTGATAACGTTGACGTAAATGGGGTTCCAAACAAGGCGTACTCGCAGGGAATGAAGCCTTGCGACATCTACCGCACAGAAGTTTGGAGACCAAGTTGGTCCAGAGGAGTTCTTTAAGGACAAGTATGCCCTTTGGATCGACGAAGATCTGCACGGCTTGTTAACACCCAAGATGGAGTCACGCTGGAAATCAGGCGATGGTGATAGGATCAACGCCAACGTCTTCGTAGTAGCTGACGCGCGTCGAAATGAATCAAATTAGGTCCATCACGTTTTAAGTATATGTACGCTTACGTGATGGCATCCTTAGGCAACTTCATCGTCGCTCTCCGCGTCGTTGCTGGCCCTCCTTCTGCAGCAGCGCATCTCTCATACGCATTTCGGCGTAGCAACTGAAAGTACGTGCTTGCAATGGATCGTATAAGCACTGCCACAAGTGTTGTTCCTTCCTGACGCAGCCACACTTATCGCAAGTGTCGTTCCAGTAGTCTACGTTCTCCCAGGCAACCTTTTCAAATGTGACGTCGAAGTTCACAAAGAGGTTGTCTATTTCTCTTTTCTGGTTGTTCAATTGCCTTACCGTGTCGACTGGACAACAACGGGCTGCTACGTCGCCATGCTCTTCGCAGACGACTTCTGAAAGGTCGTATCGTTTACATCTGTATTTGTGCCAGGCATCTTCAAAGGATGCGTTGCAGCTTTCGCAAAGAGATTTGAGGCAGACTCTGTGTTCCATGTGGTATACTAGTGCTTGAGGAGAGCTTAGTACCTTGTAGCATTCTTCGCAAGTAAGGTTGGGCGCGTCGTTTCGGCGACAGACCTTCTTTTCAACGTGGTAGGAACAAGCTTGCGCGGTAGCAAAGGTCTTATTGCAATGTTCGCATGTCGTTGCTGTCGCGCGTTGCTTAAAGCAGACCTCGTTTTTGACGTGGTAGGAACAAGCGCGGCTGGTCGTAAAGGTCTTATCACAATGCTCGCATGTCGTTGCTGCGCGTTGCTTAAAGCAGACCTTGTTTTCGGTGTGATAGTTAAGTCGCTGTAAGGAACTGAATCGTTTGTTGCAATCGTTGCACGTCATTATAGTAGGGTGTTCTTTATGCCTTATTAATGATCCTACTTCGTTGTTGCTGATAGGGTAGGGTCTCTTAGTGCCTTTATTTTTAATGATTGATTATTATCTTTAATGTTGTAATGTTATTAGGCTCATATTCTCGATGCCTTTATTTTTAATGATTGATTATTATCTTTAATGTTGTAATGTTATTAGGCTCATATTCTCAATGCCTTTATTTTTAATGATTAGTTATTATCTTTAATGTTATTATTCCTAATAACATTACTTAATATAATAAAGAAAACAAGAATAATAGGAAGGATCCTAAAATAAGTCTTTGCGTAACGTATCCTAATAAAGAATAATAAGATATCATTAAAATCTCCTTACATCACCAATGTCCTTCCATACTACATCGAAGCTAAGGGCGGACTGCAGGAGCCCCTATCTTTAAACGAACCTTTGACCTTACCGCAGATAAGCACGCAGCAACGGGCATCTTTTTTTTGAGGTATGTTATATGCTAGCCTACGCAGCTGCCTTTCTGGGAGGCATTCTAATTACCCTTTCAATATATTGTATTACTTGCGAACTACCTGCCGACTGCATTACCCCTCGTAAACCGCGTAAAAAATACACCTGCCTTCATTGCGACAGGGTATTCTCCGAAGGATCCTTTGTGGGGCATTGGTGCTCCGCGGAGCAGCGGACTTTAGCAGACGTCCTTACGAATGCAGAGGACTCTCAGGCTCATACTTGACTACGTCAAATACCCACCTACCATCCTTTTTACCATGACTCATAACATGGGTAACGTCCTGCCCTTCGATGGCGTACCTTATCCTATCGGGCGCCCAAAGGGTGTATGTTCTTTTTTTATTCTTTAAGACCAAGCGCAGGCGGTCCAAGTCTTCAAAGACCACGTAATTCTTTATCTCGTAGATTTCCCCTATTCCTAAATCCTTCCAGTGCGTTTGTATAAACTTTAACTCGTTAAATTTATCCTTGTCCATATATTCTATGAAATATCTTTGAGTGTGTTGCCAAAGTCTCCGAGGTTTTAAAGCCCTTACAGCACCACCTGCAGGGAATTCGTAGGTGTTCAGCATACGCAGTGATCTCCCTGCAAATGACATCGTAGTCGCTGCTTATGAGCACCTTATAGCCGTTTTCTTCATACCTCTGTAAGAGCAGTTGCTGATCTTCAGATAACCTGCCGTTGCCTTTCGGGGTCTTTAGCTCTATGCAGAAACCGCGGTAATGTGTGTGCGCATTCAAGATCATTAAATCGGGTTGACCGCGTTGATATCCTTTCTGCCAGCACTTTATACGTTTGCCGTCTGAATCCTGCAGTTCACCTAGACCAGGGGCTATGAGCATTTGGGGGTAAAACCTGCGGATGTAGTCCACCACCTTTTTATGCAGGTCAAACTCATTCTCAATTTTGAATACCAACTTGTTTGGACCGTCAAACCGCCTTTCTATTTCGTACTTACCTGTCTTCCTTAATGCGGGAAGGACTTCCTCCAAGACCCAATCCTGGAATGTCTCTGCCGTTGGCATCTTAGAGCTAAATATCAACTGATACAACCCGGATTCGGTTACGTACAGGGAATCTGGGTGTAAGTTGGAAGGGAGGCGATTCACCTCCCTTCTAAGTTCACTAAGCCTTTTCTTATACTTTTCGCGAACGTGCACCTTAATTGCATCCTTAGGGTCTGCGTAACCCAGCGCTAGCGCCACCTCCTTCGCTTTGAAGTACAAAGTTTCGCCTTGCACTATGCATTGCAGTTTGGTGTCGTTGTTTTCAAATACGCGAAGCATTGTATATCTAAGAAACATTTTAACCTTAATAGGTAACACTTTTAAGTTGGTTCATTTCCACGCTTAGCTGCGCATCAGACACGACGAAGATGTAGCAGTTTATCTTGTCGCCGTCACCCGCGGAGGCGTTCTTGGTGCGCTTGATCTCCAATGTTATGCCATCCTGCGTATTCACTAGACGTAAACCCTGGCCATGTAGGTCTTCGTCGTTCGTCGTGCGCATGTCAATCCATAACGCGTACTTATCCTTAAAGAATTCCTCAGGGTTAATTTGATCACCAAACTTACGCTTTGCCTCTCTGTACACGTCTGCAGGCTTTATCCCCTGGGAGTAGACCTTGTTAGGTACTCCGTTTATGTTGACCCCTACGTTAGTAATGTTAGGGTTGTGAAAGGCCTCGCTGTCGCGCTTACCGGCCTCGTAGGGTTTGGCGAACACCAACATTAGCCCCGTGAGACTTCTTCGGGGGAGGTTAATGCTTTGGTTGATAACCTCATCCGTCTTATCCAAGAAGCTGAACGTCTTATACATTACTACGTGGTCGTATAAGAATGCCTTCCCGGCACTGTATTCCATGCCGGCGCTACGGGCCAGCTCTTCGCTGTACACGGTCTCATACTGCAGCTCTAAGTTGGTGATAGAATAGGGATCCACAGCTCCACTGATTGCGCTGTCCATTCCTCCTATAACGTTCGTGGTGTCTGCTAACGTTACTTCAAACTGTAACTCGGATAACTGCCTGGGGTAGTACACACCATGACTCGTAATTACTTCGAAATCCAAAGGGATAACGTACTTGCTACCATAAGCGGTCTTTACCCTTGTTGCATCTGCTACTGCGGTTGCTCCACCGGAGTCCGTAGGCGCTGGGTCGGTTTCACTGCGAAGCTTACGAAGGATAACGCTTCCAATTCCCTGCTCTATCTTTTGTGCACGGTCAAAGGCTGTTAGCCACAGATCCTTATACGTGGTGTACAAATCGTACCTATTCAAATCCAAGAGGGATTCCCCTGCGAACTTGATTCTCATCTTAGAAACAAGGTTCCTACCCACGTTATTGACGGTATATCGCTTGTCTGCGGTATCTGGCTGCACCGCTAAGTCAAACCTTAAAGCCAGGGTGCCAGGAACCAACACTAGGTTATCTGTTAGGCGGGGTACGCCTACATACAGCGTCTCCCCTGGCTTTGCGCTAGAAGGTGTGAATGTAACTCGGTGAAAGGTGCGTTCTGCTTTCAGTCCGCCAACCTGCTTAGGTAATACGTTGGGGTTTAACTTTGAGCTTATCATATATAATGGAAGTAGAAGGTGATTTCGATCCCCTTACCGAAGAAGGGCAAGTTGACATTAATGACGAAGAATATGAAACCCTGCTGCCGGAAGCGGATAAGCCGGGCTTCTTTGAAAAGCTACGTCGCAAGTACGGTCCAAGGGCCCGCGGTGCCTTACGTAGCCTTACGGACAGGTTCAAAAGGGAAAACCCTGGTAAATCCCCCCCACCTTACATGCGAATGGACGACTTAGGATTAGTTCCTGAAGCTCCTAGCAATGAGTGGTTGCAAAAAGTCCAACGAGAAATGGACGAATCCATGGAAGAAACCCCGGACGACTTCGACAGGCTTCAGGAGCTACTACCCGAGTGGATTCCTGAAAAGGCGCAGCTAATGTTCGAAGAAGACGAATACGGCAGGGAATTAATTATGGGTAGACTTGCTAGAAGCGGCGCTAAGGTTTACGTCATCCGCGATGGAAAAGGAAGGTTCTTTGCCGACCCCCGAATTCCTCCAACTTTAATGGCAGCTATCGGCGAAACGGTACCCGAAAAGCTGCTTGCTGACGTGCGTAAGAGGTATCCTAAAGCCAGTTCGACTCTTTTAGAATTCCAACGCGGCAACAAGGGTCAAATTCAAATCCGATACGTAGGCAGGGACAAATGGTATGACTTTTATCAAAGCAAAAAGTCTAACGCACTTAACAATGCCTTACCAAAGGAAATAACGACAGCACTGGGTACGCCAAACTTATCCGCAATCTCCAGCTTAACTCAAAAGGAAACGTCAAGGTTAGCTTCACAATTCTTAAAAGGCATTAGCACTCCTAAGGCTACCAGTCAAATGCGTGCCATCATGGGAGTTCTGGATAGGGATCAAGGAAAGCTCGCAAAGATACGAGCTAGCAAGGAAAGCATAGAGGAAAAGCTAACAAGTACACCGTCGGGCAGCAGAATGCAGCTGCAGCAGTCTTTAGAATCCCTCAACATGGAGGAAAAAACGCAGCAAGACCTCTTAAATAAACACAGGGAGCAACTTGATGAGCTTACGGTGCAATTAGATGAGAAAGCCGCTGAATTGCAGCAGCAGGCGGAACACATCGAATACTTAAAACAGACGATGGACGAGAAAGAAGAGGAATACATGAAGCAAATGCGTCTGATGTTGGATTCTCACGAACGGGAAAATGAGGACAATAAGCAACGAATTAGCAAGCTACTGCACGACAGGGATACTGCTAGAAGAAACTTCGACCGCGCAGTTGCAGACATAGGAGACAGAGACGCCGAACTCAGGCGTGTGGGTGCACAGTTGGAAGCTTCAGTAATGAAAGAACGGGAGTCAAACTCGGAAATCATCGTCAAAGAGGAGCAACTTAGACAAAGAAACCAGGCCATAGAGGACCTGGAGGCGCAGCTGGAAAGACAGCAGGAAGTAGCCGCGGACCAAGGTCGCACTGAAGGGGAAAGAGAAGCTGCCCAAGCGGAAGCAGAAGCACTTCAGGAAAGAATCGCGGAATTACAAGCGCAAAAAGATGGTCTGGAGTCGGAGCTTGGTCTTACCACCAAGGAAAAGGTAAAAAGAGCCCTTTTGAAGTATGGTCTTCCGCTGGCATTTGCGGTCGCTATTTCTAGCGTAGTAGGAGTTATCCTATCCGCGCTTAAGGCTACAGGCGCGGGCGTAAAGAAATTAGGTAATGGGCTGACGGACTTGGGAAAAAAGATGGCAGCCGGTCTTCCTGGGCTGCTGGGTTCGGTTGTTTCCTTAGCACTTAGGGCCGGCGGAGAACTGTTGAAGTTCGTGGGGAATAACATTTGGATCTTGGTAGTAGCTATCGGCGTGGTACTCCTGAAGAAGATGAAGGGTTAATCTTATCTGGGTACGTTACTGGTGGCTTATCGTCGTCAGGCACCCGAGGCGTCCTCGACTGGGGATAAGTAAAGATAGTATTCTCACCGCCTTTATAATGCGGAACTAAAGGTATGAAAGTCATAGTAGAAATTACCTTATGGTTCCAGGTAGCATCCACCGGAATAACAGTATTTCTCACGATGGCGGTATTTATCACAACCACTCCCAGTTGGTTGGCGGCAGTACGATCGCTTGGACGAATTTGAAGCCTTGCATGTTGGCAGTTGGCTATCATGTGAAAAGTTACCGATGTTAGGTTCTCCTGGCTTGCGTATGCAGGTTCAAAAGTAAAATGAGTTAAATGCCTCTTATTATCCTTCGTTCTGTAGGGTAGTAGTGGACGGTCATTTTCATCAAGAATTCTAAGTCCAACGTTAGCGCTATTCCACGCGTTAATGCTAATAGTGCATATGATTATACCAAGGCCTCCAACCTTCACCTGTAGGTTGGTATCATACCATTTATCTCTAAGGTACTCCTTCTCCTCTAAGTAATAAGAAGGTAAATCTTCCTTCATATGTGGGTTGTTCATATATACCAGGAAATAAGTTCCCTTCTAGAGACTAAGCACCGTAAGGGTGCTAATGCTTTTGTGATTATAAACGTAGTCTCTTTGATCCTCTATGCTATTTACCGTAACCTTTCCGGTGTCATCTACACGCATTTGCAGCTTTACCTTCCCATGGCAGTCGGCAACCAAATGAAGAGTCCAAACGGAATGATTTTCAAGGCTGCCTGGGTTGGGCTCTACGGAAAAATGCGCAGGCTCCCTGTTATTATCTTTTACGCGCATGGGTTGTAATATGCCATTGTCATCGCAGAAACGAAATCCTACGTTGGCATGGCTGGTCGCACCAATGCAAATACTACAAAGGATCAATTTCTTACCTGAATAATTCAAATTCACGGACATGCCCGTGACATCAACCCAAGCATCTTGGGTGTATTTTTTCTCGCCTGTGTAAGTCGTATAAACACAATCTACTCCAGTTACGTAGGGGTTGTTCATCGCCATATATAATAACTCAGACCAACGCCCGCGGCGGCTAAGCCGGCTTTTAGTAAGTTATGGTCATATTCCTCAGGTATCGCAGGCAGGACCTTCTTTGATGGTTTCTTAACTACGAGTAGCTTCGTTTCGTGCTCCTTCTTAGGCTTCTCTACGAAGTGAGGAATGTTCCTAAGAGTGTCAGAGTTCACGTCATTCACCCCAAACTTCATATCCTTAGTAGCTCGCTGCAGCTTATTGTTGTAACCCACGACGGAATTGGCGTTGATAACCAAATTACTTGGCATCAACCAACAACCAGGCGACAAAGCGTAATCCAGTCGCACTTTAGACTGCTGCACTGCAAGTTGATATCTCTGCACCGACTTAGAGATCTCATTCTCGATAACAGCGCTTTCGAAGAGGACAAGGAATACTTGTTGCGTTTCCTGTGACGCACCGGAGGCATCTACGATGGGGCTGCGAGTGCTAACCTGGGCCCCTAGAATGCAGTAAACAAAGGCTTCGATGCTTCGATTAATCCTTGCTAGGTTTTTCAGTCCAATGCCCTTTGCGGCAAAGAAAGGCGCCCAAGGATACTTTTCTTTGCTTTCTATGTAGTAAATTAAATTACCCTTCGTTCCGCTGCCTCCTAAGTCCGAGAATTCGTAAGAGCTAGGATACCCCATGCCCGGCGTTTCTATGCTGGCACCAACATACGAAGCATAGGTGTAAGTCTCTCCTAAACCATGGGCGGCACCCTCTTTGTTACGAAAATCGGGGTTGGTAAGCTTAAACTCATTCCTTAATCGCTCCCATGCGACTTTGTCATATTTGTTATCCTTCGGGTTAAAGATAGTGTCACTAGGAAGCGGCGCTCCTAACTCAAACAATATCCTACGAATAGTAAAAGCAACATGAAATCGCAGGAAAGGAATATGGAACATATCCGCGGCTATACCACATCCTTTAGTAGCAGCCCAGACAGCAAAGTTTAACTGCTGCGGCCAATACCGCATGTTGGGACCTGATAACCATTCTCTGGATTCTTTCCCTGAGTTATGTTTCATGGCAGTTTCTCTAAAGATGTCTCTGACTTTTGTCTTGAAAGTCGTAGGACCCACGGGGATTTCTAAGGAGGTAACCATCTTAGCAAAGTCTTCCGCATCTTTGTTGTCGTAAAATGGGTAACCCTCTGTTGTCGGTAATAAATTCTCCGGGAAATTAGGCTGCCTTTCTTTATGCTCGGGTTTTGGTTGTAAAATCTTAGGATGCTTTGGCTCCAAGTCCGCATTGCTGTACATTCTGGAGCCTTTAAAGTAAATCCCATCGGGTCTGCGCTCAAACTTACTGGGGTCTGCATGCGGAAACATCTTCCTAAAGGCTCTCCAGTTGGCATAATCCCGGTTGTCATGATGTGGCTGCTCCTCAATATCATTCCCAAAAGCGTCGTACATTAGTATATATAATGGATGTTATACCATCAGCACCTAAGTTGTATCCAGATGTTCCCTATACTACACCTAACGAACTAAACGCCGAAAACTTTCGTCTGAATAAAGCGAACTTAATCCTGGCTTACTTGGAAGGGCAGGCAAAACACTACGAAAAAGTCCGAAAAAAGTACGTCAGAGCCCGGAGTACGCTACATAAGATTGCGATAACTTCAGGATCCATTTCTGTTGTGTTAACGGGCTCCGGCGTTGCTACTTCGCTTACTGGACCGGGAATAATCGTTGGAGTTCCTTTGGCCGGCGTTGGGGCAGCCTGTGGTATTATTTCTGCTGTTGCTACGGGCATTATGAAACAGTTGTCAAGCAAAATATCCAAGCATGACACAACGATAGCTCTGTCAAGGGCTAAAGTAAATACGATTACCGATCTTGTCTCAAAGGCTCTGCGTGACAGAAAGATAGACGACGTAGAATTCTCGCTTATCTTAGCCGAAGAGGAAAAGTACGAGAAATTAAAGACGGACATAAGGAATAAAAAAACAGTCGTAAAAGATCTTTCCGAGGAATCTCGCAAAAAGATCTACCAGGAGGCAAAAGAAGAGCTTCAAAGAAAACTCGCTTAGACATCAGCTTTGAAAAGAGCGTAACGGGATTTCGTTTACATATCGAACGGCAGTCTGGAAATTACGCACCATAAGATCCACTATCTTCTTGGAATCCATCCTAACAGGGGGTGGTTGGGGTCTATTTCATAAAATATTTCATAGATTACGTCAGGGTAATAAGGAATATCCTTATCCAGCCGACAAAACATCCACTCGGCTCTTGCCATATCAGAAACCTCAGGAATAGAGTTACCGGTAATTTCAGACAAAAGATAGGGAATAGCTTTGTAATATTTCCCTAGTTTTAATTTTTTCAACGCTTTCCGTAGACTTTGTGGGGTTGGCTCTTCTAAATGGTCTATGATTTTCTTCTTTACTTGCTCGTCAAGATATATTGGTCGTAAACCCTGGATATGGCTCATCCAGTCCCTGAAGTATTTTATTCTCTTATATGGCGTTTTCTTACGACCTCCGTTGGCGTAATACTGCTCTTTGGTAGCATTTGGTACGGCATTACGAATGTTCCTACCACATTCGTAACACTGTGCTGACGTGTCGTCTTCTATTTGCATTTTTTTACCACAACACCAAAAGGGTTCTGGCTTAGGTACGATAACTTTAGGTCTTAGACAAATTATGCAAAAGTCATTGGCGAACTTTTTACATTCATGCATCGTATATCCGACAAATATCTTAACCTCCGTTTGCGATTCCCAACACAGCAGCAGTAAGGACATATCGCGCAACGCGGGTAATTCCCGCTGCGGACGGCAACCACTTGAGGCGGGTAATTCCCGGCTTTCCCGGTACCCCTTTCGCGAGTCCCCCTTACTGCTGCTACACAATGACTGATAGTTTGTTTATGTTTCAGGGACGTTCGCAGACTAAGAGACACAGAGGATTATAGTGATAGAACACTGATAAAGAGCATGTTGCAGTAAGTGTACTAAATATCGTTAACCATTTAAAACCCTCATTCATTCATAGATAGATAGATAGATAGATAGATAGATAGATAGATAGATAGATAGATAGATAGATAGATAGATGCTTTATTTAGACACGGTAGACTCTTCAAGATTTACAATTAGTATAACACTAAAACAACTTAATTCTATTTACAACGTATACTAAGCTAACTACAAGTTAATTAACTAAAGGCTAATAATAATACAATATAATTACATAATAAAGAGAGTACCATCTTTCCAAGAGTACCGTGTATGCTAAGTGTATAAAATTCAATTGAAGAAGTTGCTGCAGCCTATTCGAGATTGACTCAGAGTGCTTGCTTGCCGCAGCTCACATGGAAGGCTATTCCATAGCACTGCACCATCATAGCTAAAACTGTTCTTTAGATAATTGGTGCGTGGCCTAGGAATAGCTAGTTTGCCTTCGGTGTTTCTCAAAGAGTAGTTTGTTATGCTGCTACGATCGATAAAAATAGAACTCCAAAGTTTGCCAGAGGTGAAGAAATATTAAAAAGTTTTTTGTCAATCCTGAATTTTGTCTTTTGCCTTATATTTTGAGAATAAAATTATACCAAACAATTATTCCCCTTAGACCTAGTGATTATGGTGAATATTTACCTCGCACCTCGGTTAATATTCACCGATAATCACTTCGCCTTCGGCAAAAAATTGTTAAATATGATCTTTCTTTTCATTAGGTGCTGGAAGGACATCAAGTCTCTACGTGACGCCCAGGGTTACACTACCACTCCTATCAAACTAGTTATACATAAGTAAGTAGGATTGTATTTGCTTGACTAAGTTTTCACTAAGTTTTTACTAACTAGTTGTCGAAATGTCAGTCACCACCAACAACAGTCTTTCTCAAGACTACACTTTCCCGGATGATCACACTTCACAACCATAGTTAATAGATCAACTATATAATATTAATATTAATGTTAACTATGTTCACAACAAACTTCAACAGCAGGGTTCAAACCACTTACTCTTAACTTATTTCATTACGCGTGCTCTGATTGGTTGAGAACTTTGCTGTATTAGGTGAACGGAGCACTTTACTGCACGCAACGAATTTTGCAAGGAAGTGTTCTCCTATATTAAAAAGAATAAAGAATAAAAAATAAGAATAAAAAATAAAAAAACACTTTGGAAGCGTTGAAAGCACTCAAGAAGTGTGAGAAGTATTTGTCCACGGCACGAGCTTCTTTAGTCGCATCCTTTCGTCGCATCCTCCATGCTGTGTTGCTGTGTTGTTACAATTTACGACTGTGTTCATCTTTGGTATTTTTTAGAGAAGAGGCGGATCCAAATGAAGTGGAGTTATATCGAATAGAACTGGAAGAAGAGCTACGAGAAAGAATGTAAGTATCTTCTGAAAGAGGCGCAATTTTGTTCATATAGAGGCTTTGCACCATCACGAGATGGCAGCCATGACAGGACTCACAACCAAATGGTCTATTTTCCCTCAGTAAAGCTGACAGCTGTGCAGTCTATACATTTTATAATAGTTGCCCCCTCGGCATCTCATAATGTCTTGATTAAAACATTGACCTGGTCCCTTATCGCCTTGTTTCTAGAGAGGAATTTGAATCAGAATATCAACAGCAGCTAGCAACCTATGAATCTGAGCTAAAAGAATGGAAGCGAATCATGAAGAAAAGGGTACGTATGCTAAACAGTCGCACGAATTGTGGTTAATGAGGGACTTCTGATTTTGCAGTATGGAAATGGGGACGACCATATGGTTACAACCCAAGAATTGTTTTTATCCATCCAGGTGATCTCGGGGAACGCGCGCAAAGGATTGCTGTAGTTGATCAGGCGTTCCTAGTTTCAGTTGTTTATCGTCGAACAAAGAGCTATCATTTCACGATAATTTCATAAAAGAATTGAAACCACAACACACCATTTGACTCATAGGTATTCGTTATAAGAATAGGTAGAATTTTAAATGTATTGCTAGTCCATAACGTAGCTAGGGAAGCAAAGATTCAGAGTAATTTTTTCTAACTTCGGCCGCCATGTTTTTTTCGATGGACCGCCTGGTCAGATTTCTTCCTGCGCGATGATTGGCTGGTTTTTGATAAGCTGTCAAATCGAAATCACCTGGATCGATTATTGGTGCTCTTCTATTTTCCCCTTTTCTCGGTCAATCCATCTATTTTCCATCCCCTTGCCTTCATTCCATTCCATTCCTGATTTGCAAACCAGAAATAAAATATTGAAGACTCTCATTTTAACACTATATGAAATGCAAAATGTGCACTTGCTAGGATAAGAAAATACTTTCTTTTAGAGCTAGAAATAATTTAAATTTTGGAAACATTTTCAGAAAAGAAAACAAGAACAACTCGTGTCTAAAGGAGATGGTGAACAGACAAGTCTGATGGATGGAGAAGGTTTTTAAATCATTGTTTGCATCGACACAAGAGAAAACATGCGCATGCGTGCCTTTCAACACTTTCTGAAGAGTTTAGCTGAGAAAATTATTGTTCGTTTTCTCCGAGTATTTAAAGAAAATTGGCGAGTATACTTTTGTGAGACAAAGATAATGTATTAATAAAGACAATACGAAGAAATTTGCCTTACGTTTCAAGCACTGACTCTAAATTTTGGCATTTTGTGTCCATTTGTCAGGCATGTTTGAAAGTCAAATTTACATATTTTTACAATAGCATGAAGGGGTTTCGACTAATTTGCATACGCAATTAGAGCATGCGTAGACGTGTTTCTTTCGTGTCCATCTCATCATCATCTTTCCACAGAGGTTTTGAGTGACGTATTTCCGGGTCCAATTGCTCATGGAAAAAGCTAAAATCAAGCGAAAGTTTTCTCAATGATTCTACCTCCACTCGAAGCAATAGTCCCTTTAACAGTTACCGGCGCCATCTCGAGAGGCAGCCATGCCTTTGCATCGAAGCGAGGCGAACGGTGAACTTGCAATGTTAGAGAACTTTTTAATACCTTGGATAATTATTTACATGTCTCTATCATTGCAAGCTCACCGTTCGTGCGCGTACTATCCTAACTATATAATAAAGTTTCCTAATTCAAACCTGAATTGTATTTTTTTCAATAATATTCTCTTTCCACTTTAGCACCTCACAAACCGGTTCGTCCTGCAGAATTCGACGAAGAAACAGAGCGACAAAAGATCCTAGAGAATGCGCGGAAAATGCGTAGAACACCAGGTAATTTTGTGGGAATCAATAATGGCAGTAGTAAAATCGGTTTGATTCCATGCAGAAGTCTGTTAGGTCCTTCCCTTGATTCCACCGCTGTACCCGATTGGCTCAATACTTCCATTTCGAGTTCGCCTTTGCTCAGTCTTAGCCTCGATGCTGTACAAATGTGTTCTTTTCTATTATTATATACTACGGGACAATACGAGTTGATTAAAAAGGACTTGTTTGAATAGCTGAATATTTTAACGCACAACCGAAACTAAAGGCGCGGACACACGGTGCAACATTGCACGCAACAAATTTGATCGGGTGACACTGCAGCAAAATCACGCAAATTCTCGTGCGAGCCTGCTATGCTATGAAATTTGGTCAGCGGTTATAAGTTTGGTGCAAGCTGATTGGCTGGAAACTTCAAAATGTTGCACGCAATGTTGCAGCCATGTTCACACTATGAAATTTATTGCGCGCAATGTTGCACGAGTAGAGCGCGCGATTCAACTTCAGATTTGTTGCGTGCAACAAGTTCCATGAGACACACACAATGCAACAGTCTTTTTGCGTGCAATGTTGCGTCTAATGTTGCACTATGTGTCTGCACAAAAAAAGAACTCGAAACTGGAGTAATCGGATTTTCATATATGGAATAAGGGCGCCGTATATAAATCATGAATCTATCTACTCGTCTCTTTGTCTTAGGTGAACCAATATTGATACCAGAGGTTCACAACACCACTAGTATAACACCACCAGAACAGTGCCCCAGGTATGTCATGATTTACTTCACATACAGTAGAGAAAAATTGCGGGATCACTATCTTTAACAAAAATAACACAGTCTTACACTTCTTTGGTTCTTTTTGTGGCTGTATTACTAAACGGTGCTGAGAGAAAACTGGTCTAGTTGTTTTATGACATAGAAAGAAAAACATGTTTAGTTCAGACCTCGTCCACACGTATTCGTTTTTGCATGAAAACCGACGCGACTTTTTGTTTGCGGATTGGCCTTCCGTCGACACGTATCCAGCAAATACAGTCACCAAAAACAGAACTTAAAAAAAGAAAAAATGCTATCCAGAGTATTGGAACCAGTCTGAGACCGCGCCATATTTCTGATGAATGCATGCTCTATGAAGGGTAATACGTTCTCGAGTCCTATTTTGCGGATACGTGTGTGGGCGAGAAAATATTTAAAAACGGTTTAAAAACTTGACGTTTTCATGGAAAAACGGATACGTGTAGACAAGGTCTTAGAAAACAAATTTTGTTATAATGGAAATATTACACGTTGCCGAAAATCAGTGCACGTTGCATGTTGCACGTGGCATGTTGAATGCTGCACGTGGCATGTTGCATTTTGCACGTGGCATGCTGAACATGACATGTTGCGCGTGGCATTCTGCACATAGTAGGTTGCACAAGGGATGTTACACGTGGCATGTTGCACGTGGTATGCACGGCACAGCATCAACTTTTTCCGCAACGGCGTAACAAATACAAAGAATTGTCCTTGCAAAATCGTCCCGTATATAACATCACCTTCAGTTTTTAACTTTATTTTTCATAGCTGACTGTGCTCGTTTTTTCTTCTTTGCTGACATTGTTTAGAATGCAGCAAAGCCTTTGCTAACCTTCTTTAAAATAGCTGTAAATCATAAACGATTTATTGTTTTGGTTGTTAGAACTGAAGTACTTCGCCGTAATGATGTCCAGCGGTGGTCAGCATTCATCAAAGTCTTATTCAATGAAAAGGAGGTCTCCAAAACTTCTGTAAAGTACGTGAAATCTTTGAAGATAGTAACTTGTTCAAGCGTTTTCAGGCAAAAAGCACGTTGCATAGGACGGACAGACAGGTTTAGGGACTGGCTAGAGTTGGCTATGCAGTGCATTATGGGCTGTTTTAGGGGATGTATTTCCAAGATGGTGTCTATTTCATCCTCTAAAACAGTCCCACAATGCACTGCAATGCAAGCTCGACCCAGTCTTTCCCACCACCTTGGAATGACTAATATATAGGATAACATTATACTTTATTTATTTTTCAAGGCGTCTCACATCTGACTTCACCATTCATTTTGGAGAGATTCATAACATACAAATAGTAGAATGGCCTGAGAGCATTAAACTGCAGGTAGGTATATTTACGCGTTGCCTGAGTATTTTTCATTTGTATCAATCTTGTTCGAGACTGAAGAATGAATCCTGAAACAATTTATGGGTTGATCAATGTCAGGGCACGGCTAACTCACAGATCCAAGCCTGAAACAACCTCTGGGCTGATCTAAGTCAGGGCATGGCTAACTAACAGATCAAACCCTGAAACAACCTCTGGGCTGATCTAAGTCAGGGCATGGCTAACTAACAGATCCAAGCCTGAAACAACCTCTGGGCTGATCTAAGTCAGGGCATGGCTAATTCACAGATCCAAGCCTGACACAACCTCTGGGCTGATCTAAGTCAGGGCATGGCTAACTCACAGATTGAACCCTGAAACATCCTCTTGGCTGATCTAAGTCAGGGCACGGCTAACTCACAAATCGAACCCTGAAACATCCTCTTGGCTGATCTAAGTCAGGGGACGGATTATTTGCAGATTAAATCAGAAACCCTCACATCAAGGGGGAGTCCTAATAACTATATTAGATTGATCCTGTCATGATAATGACATCATTCTATTTCTTAATTAATAATCAGATCATAGAAAGTGGAGTACCCAACAAACTACTAGTCGAATTGTTTATTCCAGTCCCTGAAATAGGCCGAGTAACTGGCCGCGCTGAGCTGGAGAGCCTGGAGTTTAGTAGTAATCAGATGATCACATATAAACATGAAGGTGTAGGCAGTGGTAAGTTGTGCAAATCATCCCTCCCTCCCATTTCAATGGTACTCCTCTTCTCCAATCAGGATCAAGTAATTTAATTTAGTGCATTGAGGGGAAAAACTTGTCCTGGGACCCCCATAGTTGCTCTATACTTCATTGTCTTGCTGCCATGCACTTCCAGTGTTGTTGGTCCTTGTATTGTAGTGGTTAATGCTTCAGACTAGAGTATCAAGTACCTCCAAAGACATATGGTATTTTTCAAATATATATAGACAAATATATGTTAGGAATGAACTGTGGGGGGTGGGTGTGGGACATCAGTGATGTCTACGTACATTTGAAAATAAAATGTTCCAGTTTCAAGTTTTTTGTTTCCCAGGGTTACCCTCAATTTTGTTTAAAATATTCACGTGTTCCAGTGAAGGTCTATGGAATTTTAAAATATTTGCATTGTTGAAGTTGTGCATTCTTTATTTATGAATGTTTTGTGAATATTTTGACACTGAAAAGAGTCTAACCCTGAGTAAATGAGTCTATAATCAAGGAACACAGTGGTTATGAGAATTCTATCAAGATCTATCTTGGCCTAGTTTGATTGAAGCTTATCAACTCTTATTTCTAAATTTCCAATTTTTCCTTGAATAGGTCATGTGATCAACCTCGGTATCCCCAACAACACAGGTGAACCACCTTTCTTTGACCAGGAAATCTTGCTCACATCAGGTTACCTGTTGACTGGGGTGTTCTGGGCACTAGATAATGATGGTCGGCCCATGGCTCCTCCGTTATCCTTGACCGGCATTGACAAGAGCCTTAGGTGAGCAAAGAAATTATATGTTGAATTAAACCTATATAGCATGGTTTGATTTCATTGATTTTATCTACTTTTTCAGATTCTGATGCAACTCATCAATTATTTGGAGACCCCCATTTTCTCCCCCCCCCCCCCCCCCCAGATATATAATGAACTGTCCCTTATTCAATAAAATTATTGTTGGCAATTGATAATAAATAACAATATTGACCAAAACCACAGATTTTTTACATCTTCATACATCATCATCATCATCATCATCATCATCATCATCATCATCATCCATTACCATTATCATCATCATCATCATCATCACATCATACCACCATCACCAAAAGTACCACGACCAGCACCACCACCACCACCATCATCATCATCATTTTCATCACAACCAACACCAGCAACACCACCATCGCCATCATCCATCATCATCATGATCTTTTTCTTTTCCTCCTCCTTCCTCCTCCTTTTGAATGCTTGTTTTCTCTGTTCTTCTGTCTTTTTCTTACTGTTTGCGTGTCTGTCCTCCAGTTTTATATTCCTTGTACCATTTACTTGGTTTTTTTTATGCTGCAATTTCTAATTTTCATCTAGTGCTCTTAGACGATACGATGCTATGGCAGCTCTTGGTGCAGCTGGAATGGTTGATATGCAGAATCTTGCTAAGTGGATTGGTAGGTATTGATGGTTTTCATGGCTGCCATGTTGGAGGAACTTAACAAAAGAATTGTCAATGAATTCTTTTGTTATATCCTCCAACATGGCCACCGTGTCTTTTGTTATTTAATTCTCTTGGGAATGGTTGAAAACCATCAATATCTCAAAAACGAAAAAAACAAACAAAAAAAAAAAAAGGAAAAATAACAAAACAAAACAAACAACGAAACAAAACAAAAACAAACAACAAAAAAAAACAAAAAAACAAACAAACAAAAACGATTTGATATACATTTGAAACTATGGTCTTGTTCTCAAAATTATTTTTTATACATTACAAAAAGAAAACCAACCTCTTATTGCTAGATAAACTCAATGATTTTCATTTAATATTTTACTGATCCTATGAATTTGCTATCAAGAATTTTCTCTTTTTACCAAGAATTAGTATTCAGTATTAATCCTTCCTTCCCCAGTAAAGGTCTTCCTGGTTAAGTGATTTATCATTATCATCAGTATGGTACTTTGGAGCATCAGCCTCGCTCCTAAGGCCTTCTCTTCTCGCTTTTTCAAAATGGCTGCGCTAGAAAAGGAAGAGGTTTTTCTTTCAGTTAGCAATTGTTCACATGGACCAAAACTACCTTTGAGTGTCAAACGATAGAATGTATCTATCGTGCTATTGCCTCGTGCTATTGTTTTATAATTCAATAGGTCCTTTTGGTCCATGTGAACGAGTTCTACCTTTTTCTTTCAAGCGCCGCCATTTTCCAAAAAAAAAAAAAAAAAAAAGAGTGAAAAGAGAAGGCCCTGGGAATGAGGTTGTTAGAGCATTTCTTTTTTTAAAGTCACTCCCTTTTGGAATAACTGTGCAATGAAGCACACTGTTTGTTTATCTAATCTCGTTTTATGTCACATATATGTTATTTTTCATATTCACAGCTGAGTCTCATCTTGATCCTAATGATCCTGCTAATGCAGATATAATGAGTATTATGAAGGTAACTATCACTACCCCACCCTTGATTTACCTAATATCCCATCTGTCACTCCCGTTATTATCAATAATTAATGGTGGCGTGTACTGCTTATTGTTTTCCTCTTCCACAAAACGTGCAGACAAAATTTAGTAAAATAGTCCCCTTCACAGTTCCTGTCGCTGTGTGCATCCAAGGTAGGCCAAGGTCCCGGCGCCATCTTGAAAGGCAGCCGTGCCTGTGCATCGAAGTGAGACGAACGGCGAGCTTGCAATGATAGAGACATGTGAATAGTTGTCCAAGGTGTTAAAAAAGGTCCCTATCATTGCAAGCTCACCGTTCGTCTCGCTGCGATGCACAGGGACGGCTACCATTCAATAAGATAACGCAGGGAACTGTGAAAGGGACTATTCCATATCGTTGTGACCTTTCGCTGATGGCATTCACATCGCTAATAGTGCAATTAGTGTAGAGTGCATACCATATATCCGTGAAAAAAAACTAGCTTTAATAGCTTTTATTTACGTACTGTGCTAGATGGGTATGGATGGAGCAGAGGCACCCAGGTTTTTCCGTCTGAATCAGCTAGAAGCAGAGTCAGAGTTCGTTACTAAAGAAGAAATGGAAAGATCTAAACGATTCCAGCTCATTCATCTGAGAGACCAAGGGGTGAGTTAGACAAATAGCCCCGTTTTGATTGCTTCTATTGTCGTTATTGCTGTTGTAATGCATTTACCGCTCCAGGGTGGACGGCGTAACGGCTAGCAGGTTTTGTAACCCAGCCGATAGATCAAATTACTATTCAGAAGTTGATTTTCGTGGAGGGAGGAAAAACCGGAGAACCCGGAGAAATACCTTTGAAGCACAGGAGAGAACCAACAAACAACTCTACTCACATACAACACCAAGACAGGCAGGACTCGAACTCGGTGCGCATTGGTGAGAGGCGGCGCATTAGCAGCGTACGCCATCCGAGTTGGTGTTGATGATATAGTTGCGTTGCTGTAGCTGCTGGTGTTGTTACTGCTGTTTCTGTTGCTATTGTTGTTGCTGCTTCTGGTGTTGTTACTGCTGTTGTTGTTGCTGCTGCTGCTGTTACCTTTGTCGTCTTTGTCGCTATTGCTGTTATTGTTGTCGTTCTATTGTTGATTATATATAATGATGTTTCCACTTTATCGTTTCATTTCAGTTAATATGTACTTTTTCTCCTTCAGGTACCCGAGTTCAAAAACTTCAAAATGGTTCCCACAAGAGACAGAGATATTCCTGATTCTTTATTTGAGGTAGAAAAACAAATTATATAATAAAAAAATAATAAGTCCAACATAAAAAAACAACAAAACAAAACAAAAACAAAACAAAACAAAACAAAACGAAACAAAACAAAACAAAAACAAAACAAATCAAAACAAAACAAATTTTCCTTCATTTTTCTAGGGTTACAATAAGAGATTGCGTGGGGAGCAGGTTGAAGAAGAGAAAGAGGAGGAGCTGTGCGCACATAGGATTGCGGTCACTAAATTCTTGAATAAGGTATCTCAATCATCATTCTCTCTTGCTTTGAACTTACTTGTTCATCCCTCCATCCACCCACTCACTCACCCACCCACCCATCTATCCATCCACCCACCCATCTATCCATCCACCCACCCATCCATCCACCCACCCATCCATCCACCCACCCATCCATCCACCCACCCATCCATCCACCCACCCACCCACCCATCCATCCATTCATCCCTCCATCCATCCACCTGCCCACCCACTCACCCACCCACCCATCGATCTATTGATCTATTGGCTGTCTTACCGCAGGTCCGAGAGGAAGTCACTCAACGTTCTCTTGTTGCTAAGCGACAAATGGAACTCAAAGACATGGTCATAGAAGATGAAGTCCCGGATATTGGGTCAGTTAGCCACTGGACATTGTTCTTGTCGCTCATATAGAATAGACTGCGTGCTAAGTCCCTCTATTTCCCTTGGTCACTGTCCGTCTGTCTGTCCGTGTCGATTGGTCGAGGAAGATTGGTTACGAGTCAAAAGTCCCTGGGGGAGGGAGGGACGAAAGAGACCAATCGACACGGACAGACAGACGGACAGTGACCAAGGGAAATAGAGGGACTTCGCTCGCAGTCTAATATAAAAAACGTAATCCCTAATCCATTACCTCGAACATGCGGGAAGTAAGAGCCTCGTATTTAAACTAGAGAATTAGGAGGGAGAAAAAAACAGAGAAACTGGAGAAAAGCCCTCGAAGCACAGGAGAGAACCAACAAAAAACTCTACTCACATACAACACAGGAGAGAACCAACAAACAACTCTACTCACATACTACACAGGAGAGAACCAACAAACAACTCTACTCACATACGACACCGATCCCGGGTAGCCTAGGTATGAGGCGGCGTCTTAGCGGCGACACACACCACCCTTTGTTCCTATAAGGCTATTTACAAACGAATGTGTTTGTGGTTGCAGGACATTAGGGATACGAATAGGACAGCTGTTTGCCCCAAGACGACCTTTAAGACCCGTGAGGAAGGAACGAAAAGTCGTTGGCGCTCAGGTAGGATTAATATTATCATCAAATCCAACCAATCATAAAGCATCTTCGCATTGACATCTTTATCAGTATCAGTATCATCATCTTGATAATCACCATTTTTCATCATTTCGATCAGTAATCATTCTTACGCTTTGATTAATTAAATGGTCTCTTAATACAGAACTTGACAGTAACGGACGTCAAGGTGCTGGTCAATGTGGTCCGTGCTCTGGATATACCAATACGCAACGAACACCAGAGAACAGCGTAAGTCGAATAAGAAATTTAACAAATAGACATCAGTTTTTTATGTGTCTGTCCTCTTATTGACGACAAATTGTATCATCACATTGTAAAAATAGTGTGGATCCACGAGGCGTCTATTTGTTTTTTTACAATAACAAAAACGATAAAAACTTCTCATTTTTAGCGATCAAAACAACCATCGGAAAGAGCGCGCGCTCGTTGACGTCAGCTTTATCTGTCTGTCCTCTTATTGATGTTAAAAAATAACCAATCAGCGCGCGAGAAATTTGTAAGTTATTGTAAAAATTCAGATATATATTCAGGTCTAGGGATAAAACTCTGTTCACATAAAATGCTAGTCCAGCAATCAAACCTGAAACCTTAAAGGTGAGAGGCGAGTGTACTACTGCTGCGCCAACCTTGATTGCTTGATCTCACCCAGTCGTTTCGACTTCTCTCTAATTCGTGTAGCTTAAGGTTGAATGCTCTTAAGCACTGACGGAGAGAGGGGGTGAAGGGCGCTCATGATCAGTCTGTTACTTAAACACCAGCTACCAGCTGCATGAACTATCGACTATAGTCTTTCCCTTTACTTACTGTTTTTTATTATTCTTTAGAAGATCTCCTGATAATCGCTTCGGAGCTACATCCTCACGGCAACCCGGTGGAGGTCCAATAGCTGGCGGACAGTCCGGGCAAAGCCGTGTGCAAGACCACTCGGATCAGGTAATCATCCTTCCTCCTCGCCTCTCAACCTGCCAAAAGTAGTCTGGTATCAGTTTCACTGGCGGCCATGGTTGGTTACCACGAGACGTTTCCACCTAGAAAAAAGTTTGATTTCTTTTGTGTTTTCACGTTGGCTTCGCATCCAAGATAATTGTGAGAAGGGTCCATTAGTCTGGGAAACGCGCGAAGAAGCCTGACTCAAAGTCATTTTAAAGTAAAACTATGCCTTCACCCGGCAACGAATGTTATAGGGTAGATTTTGCATGACTGCAAATCGATACCAAAATATCACGGTACGGAATTGACGACATCCTGTAAACCAATCACAGCGCGCGAGATCACCCAGCCAATCAAGATACTTGAACGCAACACGGTCACGACACGTCACGTCCGTACCTTGAGTTTCTCTTTTCACTGTCTTGCAAATGGTATTTGAGAGCCGATCCCACACGGTGTTGGTATGATTCATGTATCAAATTCTTACTTGTCGAGTTTAATCTCTTTTAGCTTCTCGTCCGTCCTTTTATCGAAGCTGTATTCCAAGGAAATTTTGCAAAGACAAGTGTCGCGGAAGGGCCTAACCCGAGCTGGAATGAACAACTTATTATTCCTTTTAGGTTAGTGTTTTACAACTTGTCATTGTTTAGCTATGAGTCAAAGCATGGTCAGAGAATTTGCGCAATTTTTTGGGACGCTTGGGCAATATTTATTTTTTATTTTTAATGTGAGTTAAGAGTAAGCTTTAAATCGCCCCATGCAGGGAATCCGAACCTATGGTGGATTCCGGATTCCAAGCGCTGGATTTTGGATTCCGAGACTCTGGATTCCGGATTTCAAAACTTTTGGTGCGGATTCTGGATTCCAAAAGGGTGAATTGCAGATTTCATCATAAACTGGATTCCGGATTCCAGAGTGCTGGATTCCGGATTCCAAAGCCTAAACTTTCGTGGATTTCGGATTCCGGATTCCCTTACATGGGGAAATGTAAAGGTATCAGTAGAGCATATGAAGTGAGACCTTATGAGGAGGCCCGTTACTGGGAGCTATGGTTGTACATATATACACCTATTTCAGAAATCGTTGTCGCACCAAAAGCCTCAAGCAACAAGCCAAGACCGCAGAGAACGCCGGTACGTTTAGCTGTAATTAGTTTATTCATGGTGCATTTTCATTTATTGACTTCACAAATTGCTGCAAGCAAGGCTGCTTGAGATGATAATTAGTGTAGACCTATAGCCACTTGCATGAACCATGAATAAATCAATTATAATTAAAAGTACCGACGTTCTCTGGAGCCTTGGCTTGTTACTTGAGGCTCTTGGTGCGACAACGATCTTCGAAATATGTGTATATATTTAAGTCGAAGTGTGGAGCGAACCTTACGAAAATCTGATCTCAGAAAGAAAAGTACTTGGCAAGGTCGGGAAACAGGTAGAAAAAAAATGAAAAAATGATAGATAAGTAACAAGAACGACACAGCGATTGCCTATACTTTAGAGGGTGCTCTCATATAGTTCTATCATTTCAGGGCGCCCAAGAATGATTACTCACCAGAGAATCTACAGACGGTTAATGATGTCATGTATCTGAACCTGTTTGATGAACTTGTCTATGATATCTTACAGGTAAAATTACTCTTGAGTAGACTTGTAGCACTGTAGCAGTTTGAATATTTTCTAAAAAATCAAAAAAAAGGAAATTGAAAAGTTATTAAAAAATAAATAAACAAAGTTCCAGAATATTTTCTAAAAGAAAAAAAAAACAGAAAACCAACCCTAGCTCCTTCTGCATGTATCACAAGTTTCGTTTTATTGTATAGGGGACGGACCATTAGATTTATGGTGGGGGGGGGGGGGGGGGGAAGGGGTGGGCAATTTATTTTGTGCATGATTTTTTTTTACACGCCTCTTGACTGTACAGGAATTTTCGCCACCTCTCAAATATCTAATGGTCCGTCCCTAACTTTCGTTGATTCTATTGAATGATAAATTGTATCCGGTACCCGAAAAAGGAGTCCTAACCCTGAGCAACAAATATTTCGAAACTGGGGTATCAATATGTCTTGTTTATTGTTAAACAACAACACTAACAACAAATTTTTTTATAACATTAGTAAAAATGCGTAGGACTTGGTTTACACTAGATCAGTGACCTCTGGTTCACAAAGAGAGGCCCCGCCCCCGCCCCCGCCCCCCTCCCCCACGTACACACCCTTGCATCCACATTGATTGTTTATTTGATTGGCTACTCTGTACACAGGATGACCGTCAGCGTGGTACTAGTGTACATCAACGTTTAGAGAGACACTGGTTGGGGAGTATAGAGATACCATTCTCTACTATCTACTTCAATGGCAAGGTAAGACAGTGATAGACCCATAGATACTAGACACTACAATACTACAGTAGTATAGAGATACCATTCTCTACTATCTACTTCAATGGCAAGGTAATACACTGATAGACCAATAGATACTAGGCACTACAATACTACAGTAGTATAGAGATACCATTCTCTACTATCTACTTCAATGGCAAGGTAAGACACTGATAGACCAATAGATACTAGGCACTACAATACTACAGTAGTATAGAGATATCATTCTCTACTATCTACTTCAATGGCAAGGTAAGACACTGATAGACCAATAGATACTAGGCACTACAAAACTACATTACATAACACAATATTATTATTAATTATATTGTTATTTTTGCTTTAGTTTTTCATTTTTTCTTTTAGTGTGTATTTTTTGTTAGGCTGGTCTTTACGTGGAACTCTTGTCCTGTTGACCATGCCCTCAATTAGATCTAAACATCTGGTTGTAAAGTTATTAGATAAATAAATAAAAAACCCTTTCTTTCATTTCAAGGTTGAAGGAACGTTTCGAGTAAACACCCCACCAGTCCTTCTCGGTTACCATCATCAGAAACGATCTCTGGGGTCTGGTACTAATGTTCAAGTCAAGCACGATACCCTACTGACAATTTTTGTAACGATTGAGCCGGCGTTACAACCATCTCATCCAATGGCTGAACGGGTAAACACCATTGCTTGGTATCAATCAATGAATCTCCTTAAAGACTAAGGCCTGAATTTGAGATGGAAATTCACCATTTTCGAATTAGTCAAATACCGCTGTGTTCCTACAGACTCATTTACGCAGGGTTAGCCTTATTTCAGTGTCTAAATATTCACAATTACCAACGGTAAAGTAAAGAATGCACAACTTCGACAATACAAACACTTTGAAATTCCACGGAATTCATTAGAACACGTATTTATCCAAAATATTTTCATACTAAATCGAGTCTAATCCGTTAATGTAGAACGAAAAATTCGAAGCTAGAGTATTGGAGTTTTTTAGGCCCTCGTCCATCAAAATATCTACTTTCCACATGCGTTATCATCGTCGTTGTCGTCGTCGTTGTCGTCATCATCATCATCATCATGACTATAGATTGTCCCCCCTTCCTAAAGCTGTATTACTTTAGTTAATTAAATTACTTGAAGACTGTCTTACCATTCACTATTTATTTTGTTCACAGTTCGAGAGCAACGAATCTGAAAAGCTCCTACACAATGCACAGCTCTGGCTGTCAGGATTGAGAAAGAAATTCCCTAAAAGAGAATACAAAGTAAGTAGTAATACATACACGCTATAGAGCGTTAGATTCAGTCCCTACAGATTTAACTGACAACAAAAATGGCATCCATAGGCTTTGCACCATCACGTGATGGCAGCCATGACAGGAGACAGGAACAATTGATTCTGGTCTAATCTGATTTACATGAGAAAGGATTCAGTTTCCCAGGGAGAAAAGACTATTGTTATGCCTCCTGTCATGGCTGCCATCATGTGATGGTGCAAAGCCTCTATTGGCGTACCTAACAAAATAAGCTATACACAGAGGTATGGACCCCTTGCAGCACGTCGGAATACAGCTCAATTTGTCGTTGTTCTAATTGCTTTGTTACATACTGCTTTTTTTCACATCCTCTCTTTTTTACCTTTTCTTTCTCCTTTTTCTCGTTCTAAATTATTACTTACTTACTTTTTATTCGTTTACAAAAACGTTCCCTTTTTCTCCAGGCACTGGCCACAGATCTTGTTGGTAAGAAAGTCTTCATTACGCGCTACATCAGAGCGCAAAAACCTCCAATGGAACTTCTCAATCAAACACAAAAGGAAATGGTGAGATTTGAAAATATTCCCGCATACATCATGATCTTTGCATATTGAAAGAAGATTCTACAGAGGATTTGCACCATCAGGTGAGGGCAGCCATGACAGGAGGCAGAAACAATTGAATCTGGTCTAATCTGATGAGAAAGTATTTAGTTTCCCTGCGGAGAAATACTCTATTTTCGTTTCTCCTGTTATGGCTGCTATCACGTGATGGTACAAAGCCTCTATTAGTAGGTTCTAAACTTCGCTTAAATAACGCGTCGATACAATTACCGTTGTTTTCATTAGCACGCGCGATTTTCAGTCGCGACGAAGTAGGTTTTGGTGGACGTTAATCAAAGTGTTTCCCAATTTTCCCACCGTTTTCTGAAGAAATAGAAAACGCGCGCGCGTGCTGTGTGCAGTTATAAAGCACACGGGGTTTGGGAGAGCACAAGAGAAGTGTTAGGAGAAGCACGACGCGTAGCAGAGTGCTTCTCGGTGACAAGTTTATAAAATACAAATTGCAATATCCGTTATCGTGCTAACATTTGATACCTTTAACGTGGTATATTGACAAAAACAGCGCAAAGGATTCTGGTAGTCGTAGTATGCAAAACAATCTTATTGAATTCCGCACGCACCTATATATTAAGAATATACAATATTAATGTTTCTTAATTGGTGATCCATATTTATTTATCAGGAGTTGCTAGCCCGATATGTGTCTCTAGTTCCTTATGTATCGGATTCTGCTGCATTTCCTGATCTGTGTGACATCTGGGCCACTTCTGATGTAAGTTAGTTCTTTTAATTTTGTGCTAATAATAACAAATTGTTTTGAAATTATATACCAAATCTAATTCAGGGTAGTTTTGGCTATTGCCAATGATGCGTTTTTTTGTTGCTGTTGCTGCTGCTGTTGTTGCTGCTGCTGCTGCTGCTGCTGTTGCAGTTTTTATCGGGACACAGATTCATCGTTCGTACATTCTAGGTCTTTTAACTTTAAATGTAAATCACCATGTTTTTTTTTCTGTATTCAGCAATTCCTCCAGATGTTGGCAGGCGATGAAGAAGAACACGCTATCCTACTATGTAATTACCTGACTCACAGGGGGAGGGGAAAGGCTTACGTTGTACTAGGAACGGGTATACCAGAAGGTACGTATGTGTTAACTCGCGGTTTTCCTCTGGATACTGATAGGAAAATCCTGCTGCGAGGTTCAAATCAAATTGAGTTGATCGAATTGATTTCGCAGACCCAGGTTTCAAAACCCTCTTCAAAAATCCCAGCAAACAACCCCTTGTATATGGCTGTGAAAACCCCACGGTACGGACAGACGTGGTGCGCTGCGACCGTGGCGTTGCTGTGTCTTGGCTTTTTTCAGGAATCTTACTCCCTGTAATTGGCTAAACGGTTAGCACCAATCGTTGGGTTTCAATTGACGTCATTTCCTGTCTCGTGTGAAATGTTCATGAGCTGAATCGCAAGTTTTCAATACAATTCTTTCTGGCAGACAGCACATGGTGGTAGGTGTTTGACCACCATGTGGAGCAGATAATGAGATTTAAAGATTTTCCAGCTTGTAGAAACCCAGCAATTGCTTGTACCAAGGTAACTTGTTATATTGTGTTGTAGGGTCCACTGCATATGTTCTGACTGTAGTGGATGGTAAGCACCAACTATGGAACGCACACACGGGACGCTCGTACGATGTACATGACCCTCACTGTCCTCTGAAGAGTCTTGGATGTGTCTTCAATGAGGAAAACGTACGTAGGGTTTTACTGGAACAAGAGAAATGGAAAACCAATAGACCGTTTTCTCAAGGTTGCGTGCGCATCCAAATTTAAGAAGCTTGACGGGCCACGATACCAGAACAGGAGCTTATAATGAGAAATATCATACATTTCTATAATAGGTTTTTTGGATAAGAATTCATTCGATTATTCTCCTCTTTAAATATAAAACTGGCTTCTCAATTTTACTGAATTTGCATTTTTCAATTGGGTCTGTCACAATCTCGTACCCAGACCCCTCGTTCTTCGCCGCAGGTAAGAAGAAACGCAGGCTCTGGGTACGAGATTGGGTCTGTCACAAGTTGGATGCGCACGCAAACGGTCTATTCTCTTCCTCAAATATTCACGAAAGTTGAACTTGTTTTGAAGCGGAGATGAACGATGAAAGTGGAATCAAAGTGTTAACCTAAAGCAAAAATTTTGTTCGAAAATGAGGTTTAGGCCTTCATTTGCTTATTTCCCATACATTTTCTATAAAGCAAAAAAATTTCCTCTTAATACTTGTAGATCTGGGCAAACATACAAGAGAACGACGAACCATTCAGACTCAACTATGACTTTACTAAACCAAACTTGTGGCGGCCATTCTTTTCCAAGAAATACCCACGACCTGCGTTATCTAGTGTCCAGGTAGGAAGATGGTAGCATCTGTTGCCTTCTCCTTATTTTAATTTTCAGGATTTGCCATTAGTGACGCACTAGAGTGCAAACCATATACACCTAATTGAAAAATTGTTGTCGGGTTCAAAAAAAGGTTATATCATCAGAGTTAAGACCGAAGGGGAGCATGGGAAGACAAACAATTATGCTAATTTCATGCGTATTACAGTTTTCCCTTCCTGTGCACATTTTATGCATCATGGCTTTGGCATGTTGTTAATCTAGGTCGACCGACTTTGCTCTACTGTGCATTTTTACATGTCTATATGCAAATATAATACACATTTCGGAGTACCCAAAATCCTTTTCGGTCTTAGCTTCGATGATATGACCTTCTCGTGAAATAGCACTCAACACATCTATTTCTTTTGTTTTTAAATGTTTCATTGGTGCTATTTTGTAGTAATCATTTAGTACTATTTCACGGATATATGGTTAGCATTCTACCAGTGTTCTCACATGTATTGACCGTATGTGAAATAAATAGACCCTTTGCATGTGACGTCAAAGCAGCTCCATCTGGGGAACAAACTAAAGAATTCCAATCTCCTGAGAATTGGAACCTATTGTTTTGTCCCCCAGATTATATTTCACAAACTCCGTTCGAAATATATGAGAAAACAATAGGTAGAATCCTGCCATTTGTGCTTCGGACCACATTTTAACGCACTCCACTCCCCTAGAGTTTAAATATTGATGACGTAATCCCAGAATCCCGTGCTGCACTAAGTGCGAAGTCACATAGTACTTTTTATCTTTTTCTGCTGTGCTTCGGACGTACGATAAGGTAAGTGGTTACTAACCGTGTTTTTATCCTCTATTTTATACCTTTTAGCCTTCTCCTATACCCAGAATCATAAATAATCCCATTCGGGATACAATTGCTTGTAATATTTTTGAATTTTTAGCTCTAGTTGCTACAATGTCTTCTCGTAAACGATCTAAACATTCTTCCCGCCACACGGACAGTTCGTCCGAATCAACAAGCTCTAGGCATAGCAAACGACAAAAAACATCCCAAGTGGACCAAAAGGATATAAATTCAGTCTTCTCAACACTGAAGGAAATCCAAGAAGCGATTTCAAAGACGAATAAGCGTATCTCAACTCTCGAAGTTAACATGGAATATTTCCCGCCAAAACACACCGAGATAGATTACAATGATCTGCTCTCAGTCCAAGCAGAAGACACAGACCTGGACTACGATCTCCCAGAAGATCAAGAAGGGACACAGTCCCCATCAGACTCGGCTGAAAAGCCACCCAACTCGGCTGTTAAGCCACCAAACTCGGCTATTAAGCCACCAAACTCGGCTAATAAGCCACCAAGCTCGGCTGTCAAGCCACCAAACTCGGAGGATAGACCACCAAGCTCGACTGATAAGCTACTCAATCCAGGCTCCGAGTCTCCAAGAACTGAAACTGCTTCAACAAAAGGCGAGAATACGCTAATAGATGATGAAATGTATGACCCTGGGGCCACACCATCCTCCTGGGAACCAACCAAGGGGCTATCAACCTTCCTAGATAAGCACTTTAGGAAGAAATTAAGCCATGACCAGGTGTCAGACATTCTTGAAAACTTCAGTGTTCCCTCACTTGATTGCCTAAGGGCACCCACTCTAGATACCTCAGTTGTAAACCAAATAAACAATCCACAAATAAAAAGATTTGTCCAGAATCGTGATAAAGACCTATGTTTGGCTCAAAGAGCTTTGCTAAACACCACAGGTCCACTTTGTTGCTTACACGATGCCCTCTCATCGGGGAAAGCAGTGTCACCTGACGAGGTTAAGAGTATTTTAGAACAAGCCTTATGCTTACTAGGCTCTTCAAATTATCTCCTTTCAACTGTTCGCAGGAAAAGGGTCCTAGCGACTATTAACAAGGAAAAAATTAACCTGGCAGATGAACCTTTGCCTAATGCCAAAACTATGCTTTTCGGTGAAGATTTTCCCACCTTAGCCTCTAAACAGGCAGAACTTAGTAGGGGTCTAGCCAAAAATCTCTCAGTCCCCACTAAAAACCAACAACCAAATCGTAAATCTAATTACAATCAAAGGTCCAAGCAGTCCAACCAGTCGCGCGGTTTTTCCAAATACCAAAGTAGCCGCTCAAAAAACTACCGGTCCTTTCGCCCCTCAAAGGGGACAAATCGGGAATCAACAGATTCCTAAACAAATGGAGGGAAATAACCTCAGACCAAGAAATCCTAGACATTGTTACAGGGTATCAAATTCCCTTTCGTTGTGTTCCAGTTCAAAGAATTCCAGTTGTGACAAAATCAACAGAACAAACAAAACCGTTATTAGACGCAGAGATTCAAAGACTCCTGAATATGGGAGCAATCTATGTGGACCCCTCCCCAAACGAACCAGGCTTTTACAGCCGCTTGTTCTTGGTGCCCAAAAAAGGAGGATCCTTCAGACCAGTCATAGATCTGAGTCATCTCAATCATTTCATACAGAACTCCCACTTTCAAATGGAAAACATATCGTGCTTAAAAACAATCCTAAGGAAGGGGGACTTTATGACGTCTATAGATCTGAAGGACGCGTACCTATCAATACAAGTTCACAAATCTTCTCAAAAATACCTGAGATTTTTGTGGGACAACAAATGCTACGCATTCGAAGGTCTCCCCTTTGGTCTAAATACAGCACCAAGAATATTTACAAAACTGACCAAACCGGTCGTCTCGTTTCTTCGAAAAAGAGGTGTACGCATGTTAGCTTTTCTAGACGATTTTCTTCTGTTGGGGTCCACGATGACAGAGTCCGAGACCAACACATCAATGGCATTGAAACTGCTGCAAGACCTAGGTTTCACTATCAATTGGGGAAAGTCCCAGCTGAAACCAAGCCAATCCATTACCTTCCTAGGGTTTATAGTAAATTCAGAGACACTAACTCTGAGCCTACCAGAGGAAAAAGTCCAGAAGGTTCTGGACAAATGCCAGAACGCCCTGACCAACCCAACTATGATGGCACAGGACGTAGCAAGCCTACTCGGCTCTCTGGAATCAACTCGCCTGGCAATACATCAGGCCCCCTTACACTTCCGACGTTTACAGATTCAACTTATAAAGCACCTTCGAATCAACGAACACAACTACGAGACACAAATCACCCTAAACCACCATGCCCAAGAGGAGCTCAGGTGGTGGATAGCAAATATAAGAAAGGTAAATGGAAGTCCAATCAACCCTCCGACCTCAGACCTAGTCATAACAACAGACGCCTCCAAGAAGGGCTGGGGGGCAGTTTGCGAGGGCACCACCACAAACGGTCGGTGGTCCAGCGAGGAGAAAAAGCTGCACATCAATTATCTAGAACTGAATGCAGCATTCCTTGCCTTAAAAGCGTTTATGAAGAACCAACATCACAAGGCTATTTGCTTGAGAATGGACAATTCTACAGCAGTTGCCCACATAAACAACAAGGGAGGAACCCGGTCGAGCATACTTGTCTCCCTGACGCTGGAAATATGGGAGTGGTGCCTACAAAGGAAAATCCTGATAAGCGCACAACATCTCCCTGGGAAAGACAATCACATTGCAGACAAGGAATCAAGAGAGTTTCACGATTCCAGCGAATGGAAAATAAGCTCCCAAGTCATTCAGCCTTTCCTCAAAGAT
The DNA here is from genome assembly GCA_011057435.1 of Actinia equina. Classification (NCBI taxonomy): domain Eukaryota; kingdom Metazoa; phylum Cnidaria; class Anthozoa; order Actiniaria; family Actiniidae; genus Actinia; species Actinia equina. Next base: position 106,231 of record WHPX01000420.1, on the reverse strand, counting down.
TGCAACGTCGACCTATTTGCCACACGACTGACAACCCAACTGCCACAGTTTGTGAGCTGGAGGCCCGACCCAGAAGCCCTTCACACGGACTCCATGACATTAGACTGGGGACCCCTAAAGGGATATGCATTTCCACCATTCAACATGATCCCTGCAGTCCTTCGCAAGGTATCTCTAGACAGAGCAGACCTCACACTTGTAGCCCCAATCTGGCAAGCCCAGACTTGGTGGCCGATACTGCTCCGACTTCTCATCAAGAATCCAATAATGCTTCCCAATACGAGGAACTTACTGAAAGACCCAGCCTCAATCGAAAGGGTCCACCCATTGTTTCCGAGACTACACCTAGCCGTCTTTCACATATCAGGGAAAACTTACAAACAGAAGGCCTTCCTGAAAACGTTACCAAGATACTATTGTCAGCCACTCGACCCTCCACACATAAGGCGTATGAGTCCGCATGGCGGCATTGGAGCAGCTGGTGTCATAAATCAAAGATTAATCCTGTTTCAGCAAAATTAAACCAAATTCTGGTGTTTCTGTCAGAGTATTTTAACACTGGAGTTGCTTACAGAACCGTTAATGTTGTTCGTTCAGCTATATCGTCTAGCCACAATAAGATTGACGGTTACCCAGTTGGGCAGCACCCACTGGTAACACAACTGTTAAAGGGTATGGTGAATATCCGACCCCCCAAACCAAGATACAATCACACATGGGATGTCACAAGAGTAACAAAATACTTGTCATCCATGGGAAGTTCCAGAAAATTGTCATTAAAGCTATTATCACTCAAACTTGCCATGTTATTTGCACTCTCATGCCCAGAACGAGTCTCTTCCCTGTCTAAACTCGACTTGCGATACTGCCAAGTACTTCCAGAAGGCATCTCGTTCACCTTGACTTCTCCGAGAAAGCGAGGATCTCCTGAGGACATGGCCAAAGCCTTCTTTGCAAAATTTCATTCAGACAGCAAGCTCTGCCCAGTTAACACTTTTCAATGTTACTTGAAAGCCACTAGAAAGGTTAGACCACTGATTCCCTCTTCAAAACCAGATATTGTGTTCATCTCATTCATCAAGCCCCATAAACCCGTTACTTCGACCACTTTAGCCCGCTGGCTACGTGAAGTAATAAAAGCCGCTGGTATTAACACAGATATATTCAAGGCACATTCTGTACGAGGTGCTTCAACAACAGCTGCAGCAAACAACAATGTCCCAATAGGTGACATTATGAACATGGCAGACTGGACATCACCCAGTACCTTCCAACGCTTCTACTACAAGCCAGTACATAACAGCAGCTATGCTAACGCTGTCTTGAACACAAACAAAGCTTAGTTCTTCTAACCCAAAGTCATTTATATTGTTGAATACGTTCAAGTTACGAATAAATGTATTAATTTCACAAACTCACTGTGTTAATGTCTGCATTTATTCAGACATATTGTTGAGGGCGTTAAAATCTACCTATTGTTTTCTCATATATTTCGAACGGAGTTTGTGAAATATAATCCCAATTATACAAGGGCCGCGAAGCGGCCTGAAAGTATAATTGAAATTATATTAACAAACGAAGTGAGAAATATATGAGATACCCTCCCGCCCTCGTACTTGTCAAATATTAACAAATGACTAGTCATTCCCATCATATATTTCTCATCGTGGAGTCTCTTCACACAGGCGTTAAAAAGATGAAAAGTACTATGTGACTTCGCACTTAGTGCAGCACGGGATTCTGGGATTACGTCATCAATATTTAAACTCTAGGGGAGTGGAGTGCGTTAAAATGTGGTCCGAAGCACAAATGGCAGGATTCTACCTATTGTTTTCTCATATATTTCTCACTTCGTTTGTTAATATAATTTCAATTATACTTTCAGGCCGCTTCGCGGCCCTTGTATAATTGGGATTGAGCTGCATTCCGACGTGCTGCAAGAGCTCTATGACTATATAGTCGCTTCGATTAGTGCCTAGGAATAGGACGTTTGCATGATGGCGTCATTGACCTCTACTACCAGACTCCCTCGCACACTTTCTTTTGTTTAGTTAATTAGCACCAGTTGTCTTACTATTCTCATGAGGGAATGCAAATTTAAATAAGAAAGAAATTTCGCGAAGCATTATGGTAGTGGGAGTCAAATGACGCCATCATGCAAACGTCCTATTAGTAGTATTTGTGTTTTAACGCCTATATTTGTTTCCTTGTATTCTTTCAGAAAGAGACACTCGAGTACCGTACAGTAGATCGTGAATATGTGATACGAACACAAGACAGGTAGAGCACAGCAATCATGATGCCATCATCATCTTTTGTATTTGTCCTGTTATCGCTTGCACCAACACGAATAAAAAACGTCTGCGCGTGCTCAAAGTCCGTATGCAAATTAGTCAACACCTCTTCATGCTATTGTAAAAGTATGTAAATTTGACTTTCAAACATGTTTGACAAATGGACTTCACAAAATGCCAAAACTTAGTGTCCATGCTTGAAACTTAAGGCTAATTCTTTCATATTTTGTTTGTTAATACAGTATTTTGGTCTTACAAAATCGTACTCGCGAATTTTTTGTAATATTGGAGAAAACAAACATTTATTTTCTCACTGCTCTAACTCTTCTAAACTCTTAGAAAACATGCTGAAAGGCACGCATGCGCATACGTTTTCCAACCCTGTCGCTTGCACCACATTCATCACTTGTTGTACTTATCTCTTGTTTCATTTCTAATTTTTTTCTCTTTCATGATGGAATTCCATTTTTTTTCCAGGGTTGAGAAGTTGTTAATGGATAAGATAATGAGCTGGAGACCTCGTTTCGTTACTCGTTGGAACAGGTTAGTGATGAATTACTACTGGGAGATGTTTAGACACAGGCTTCCTCAGCACGCTACGAGCGCCCCGGCATACCTTCACGTATACGCATGCTATTAGCAATTCCGATGTTGAGTGTTTAGTGGGGGGACGAAATAGACGCCATCTTCAAAAAATATGTCCCCTTAACCAGCCCCAAAATGTAGACTAATGAAGAAATAGAAAACGCGTGCGCGTGCTGTATGCAGTCACAAAGCACGCGGGGGTTGGCAGAACACGAGAGAAGTGTTAGCTTCTGGACACTTCTCGAGTGTTCTGACAATCCCCAAGTGCTTTATAACGGCACACAGCACAGCAAACAAGTTTTTTATTTCTTTTATAAAATACAAATTACAATAATAGATAGGAATGACGCAACGGAAAGTGCGCGCACGTGCAATGTGCTCTCATAAAGCATGCGCAGTTATTTTATAAATGGTGTATATACCGCTCGTCGGACTATCTGCGTCGTGATTGGATGTTCGGTTCGTGTTCTTATTGGACGTTTCGTTGACGAGTCTCCGCCCAGAGTGTTCACATTTTTATTATAAACTTGTACTGTAATAGTAAAAATGGACTGTCCAAGAGTTTGTATGAGTATTTTTAACCCAAGGAACATTTTGTTTCTTCTTAAAAACAGGATATTAAAGATATCTCGTCTTCACTCTTGTACCTTATACATGATGTATATACTTGTCTCTCATCTACAGATACTGCACGCAAGCATTTAGAAATCTTCTTTCCAAGTAAGTTCCCTCATTTATTCATCTTTCCATCTATCCTCTCTTCCTTCTTTGTTTCTTTTTTTCTTCTTCTTTCTTTCTATCTTTTTTTACAATTGCGTCCGTGCAGGTAAGTATCTTTATTTTTGTCTTTTGTTATTTCACTCAAATATAAATCTAATTTAAAATACACCCAAGAAATACAAAAAAAAATATCTCAAGTTAAGGGAGGTGAGGCCAACCAGTCATTTGTGATGCTAAATGTTTCCATTTTTCATTATGATATTGCAACTTATATATTCTTTCCCTTCTTTCCTTTCCTCTCCACTTCTCTATCAATTACCCATCCATTTCTCCAGTCATTAAAAGCTGTTTTTTTCTTTTTTCTTTTCTTTTCTTTTCTTTTATTATTTATATTGTCAATATTTATGTCAAAGTCATAGCTTTTCTTACTTACTTTTTTTTTAATTCCTTAAGCATCGAGCAGACTGTAGGTCAGGCAAACCCAGAAAGCCACACAGCTGAACTCGATCAAATCCTATCATCTTACCAGGTAACGACCTCAAACAATCCACTTAATTTAACCACAAAATAATAATTAGTCCTATTTGGTGCCCTCGCACTACTTGGGGGCAACGGCACACATACAGTACATTACAACTACATTCAATATTCTGCGTTCAACTCTCAACTCACATGCTAATTTTTACGGAGGAGGAAAACTAGAAAAATTCTTGTGACAAGGGAAAGAACAATACATCAATAAAAATGATAAAGGAAATCCTGTCTACATTAATTGGATGAAATTTGTAAAGAAACTGTAGCAAGATTCAAAAGCAAGCTTAAGACATTTTTATTTAAGGAATATTTAAGTTGAATAAGTTATGCAATGTATATACAGTCCTTTGACTAAACGTTGTCGTTGATCGGATCATCCCTACGCGCCTAGACCGAAAAGGATAACGGGTAAATTACCCAGAACTTGCGTCATCCAAACTACTCGTCAGTTTAAATCCCGCCGTATGCTGGAGGCATGGTTTTAGCAAATTAAATGGGATCGAAAACAGCGAGCTCAAGACGTGTTAGATAACATATGCGGCAGCTAGTGTAACTGTGAATTAATTATCCCCATGATCCTTTTCGGTCTAGGCGCGTAGGGACGAAGCCGATCAAACGACAACGTTTAGTCAAAGGACTGTATGTGTATTTAGACTGTCACTCATGTAAGGTACAATGAGATTAGAAATGCGCCATACAAGCATCTACATATTATTATTATTATTATTATTATTATTATTATTATTATTTGGTTTATAAGTGCGTACTTTGGTGTATAAGTACATCCCTTCATGATAGTGTTCCTGCAACCAGTTGCGAGGCCCGCATTATTATGTAACACGTTCTTTTTCCTCTCTAGTTGTCTGGTTTTCCTATCAATATGCCATTCACAGACATCCCACCAGTTATGGATGCAGTCTACAGCACAGGAGTGCACTCTATAGAGGATCCTGATGTAGAGTTTGCTCTAGCTACCCATATCCATCCGTACCCCCATGGTGTCATGTCTCTCTGGGTGTATGTAGGTACCCTAAAGCGTAAAGGTGCATACTAGTGTGTAGTAACTGACTGTACTCACTAGATGTAGAGTTTGTTCTATCTACCCATATCCATCCGTACCCCCATGGTGTCATGTGTCTCTGGGTGTATGTAGGTACCCTAAAGCGTAAAGGTGCATACTAGTGTGCAGTAACTGACTGTACTCACTAGTTGTAGAGTTTGTTCTATCTACCCATATCCATCCATACCCCCATGGTGTCAAGTGTACCTGGGTGTATGTGGGTACCCTGAAGCATCACGGTATAGCCGTTACTCTAAAAGTAGCATTTTATCTGCTACTTGATTCATCCTATTTCGCATTTGTTGCGAAGAATTTTTAACATTTTTTTAAAATAACAAATTACCATCATCAAGATCCTTATGTTTGACTTCTAATGTGATTCATTATGATTGGATAGTACTGGTTATCGTTCAAGCGTTTTAATTGGTTCCATTCAAATTGAGAAGGCATTTTAATGTCACATTATTGTTCGTTTCCCACTCATACGAAATCTGCTCTGAAAACATTTTCGTACTTAATTAATTGTAGATAAAACATATTACTTAAACAGTTGTTATTTATTAGAGTTTTAAAAATATATCCTTCGTCAGTTTTAAAGCTTATTTTAAAAAATATATTAAAAAATAATTTAACACAACTGAAGATAATTATTCATAACGAAGCTCAATAAGATAGCAAAATATCTATTTTTGCTTACTACTGGTTTGAAATACTGGATTTTAGTCACGTGATCCACTAAACTCGATTTAAAATCAAGTGACTAATTGGGGTTCGCCATAGTGAATAAATAATCTATGTGTCTTAGTAAAAGTCAATGATTAAACGTCAGTCTGAAAAACGTACGCGCGTGCGCCAAATTTTCCGCCATGAAAAACTGTACGCCAGGTCCGCTGGAAAATTGCACGATATTTGATCGATGTTCTCAAAGAAAAGTATTTTAGCGGAAGCATTAGAAAAGTTGCGATACTTTTATTTGCCTTCAAGATATGAACTTATTCTCTGCAATTTGGCTGTTGATTTTGGGATTTTTTTCCTACGAAGCCGTCGGGACAACCACTGACTAGTTTTTTAGTACTGTCTGATCGATTGTCCTTGGATATTTAAATCAAAACTAAACTCGCTCCAGCCTCAATATCGATGATTATGAAGACCCGGAAGAAACAAAGGGAGAACTGTTTGGTATTTTTAACGTATTTGCTTGTGATGACGGTACCAAAGATTCCTTTAAGATGCCAATTCTATTTCTTCTCCGATGCGATTTCTTTACCGCTGTCCTGAATTCTCTATTGAAAGCTCCGTATATAAATGGATTGATAGCACTGTTTAGATACGTTAAGAGCACTCCCATATAACTAGCACTCTCCGAAATAGCCATGAAAATTTGTATCAACAAAAGTAGAAAAAATGGCGTCCAACATACTATATACGCTATGATTATTACCAGGAGCATTTTGTAGGTCTTCTGCGATTTCTTTTGTGCGATACTCTGGCCATGGAATGTTTTCTGGCGAAGTGACGTAGTTGAAGGCGCTGGTGTTACACCGGAAACTGAAACCGAGTACTCCAAGTTGTCGATCTGCCGTCTGTGTGTGCGCGCGATTTTAAACACCACGTAGTTGACGAATATGATAAAACACGTTGGAAGAAGAAACAGTAAGACAAATGCAAGAACTGTGAAGTTGGTAGGAAGACCTTGTGTGGTGCAGAGAACTCTGGTTGCCGAGTATTTATAACTAAGTGTGTAGAGAATACCAAAGAAAAGAGATATAATCCAAACCAGACCGATCAAGAGCTTGACCTTGCTATCACGCATGCGCAGGTTGTAGGTCAGAGGTGACGTCACAGCGACGTAGCGATCCCAGCTGACAACACAGAGATTGATGAGGGACGCACAGGCAAACCATATACTGACTGAAGTCCAGAAATCACAGGCTATTTCTCCTAATATCCACTTGCCTAGTACGTATCAAAAAGTGTGATTAATCATTTATTCTATTATGTATTTATCATAATTAACCAATCCAGTCGATAAATCGATGCTGTTATTCAGTACATTTATCCACTGGATAAAGATTTTTATTATATAATTACCAATGAAATATCTATTTTTCTCTATTTCGAAAAATTGATATCTTCAAACATGAAAATAACATGTTATTTTCACGTGTGAAAATAACACCATTGCGATGGCTATTCAAAAATACACGAAAAGAATTGCCTGAAAAAGCCAAAACATACTTCATCGATAATTATATAATAAACAGAATATTACATGGCCGCTTGGAGATACGAATTTTATCTTCTCGTATTGAAAATCTTTTACTCGTTCGCTGCGTTCACTCGTGAGAGATCTTTTCAACACTCGAAGATAAATTTCGTATCTCCGAGCGCCCATGTAATATCCTCTATATCCGTCGGACAACGCTCTGCACCCCTTCGTACAACCGGGCCCTGAAGAACAATTGCCGTAGTTGGAAGATATGAATTTCCAAAAATCAAAATTTTGCAGCGTGTTTTTTTCGCCTAAAAAAAAAACCGGTAACGCCTACGTACTTCATAGCTTTATGTCGATGACGTGATGCACGATGCATGAGCAACACAAAAGTGTAAGGAACAATGAAAACATGAGTTTTTGTTTGTTGTGTTGTACTGTGGTGATCAATCAAAGGCGCAACAAAGAACGCGAAGAGTTTTTTTGTGTAAAGTAACTCTAATGATCAATAATCTGGTGAAACAGCCATAGGTAAAGGAGTTTAGTAGCTATTGCTTCAAGACTTATTTTAACATGTTGATCGTCATGTTGATCGTCAACAGCATGACTTCATTATGTGTCACAGGTATCCGGGGCACTAGTCTCATTGCATTGCCGGTAAACTTCTTAAAAAGTCCTTGAATTTGAAAACCGTTTTATTAGGGTTTTACATATTCTGCGTACTCGGTAGTTGCCAGCTGCATATTTGGTTATGCGCTGCCGTCAATCAAAAATAATCAGTCGGTACCTTTAATAATTTTGCGGCCTGGCTGCAGTGATAAACCAATTTCACAATTAACCGTTCGCAGCATATGGAAAATCGCAGTAAGCGGCACTTGAAAAGCCGGCTTGAGAAACTTGGAAAAATAACCTCTTGCAGAAAAGTCCCGCTTGTTACTTGAAAATTTCAGGTTTTATTGTAATCTATCTATGGAGTGGTAAAAAAATGAATTTGTTCCAGAAATATGGCACACTAGGGTTTATTCAGTTCCTTCAGTGTCATTCCTGGAATATCTTCCAAAAAATCTCTCATGAACCGGCCGCACGGCTGGTATTTTGTGAAACTTCAAAAAGAATTCAACATTCGCGTTATCAAAATATTGATCGCAGAAAATGTTCCTTTCAGCGAAACTCTTTCAGAGCTTAAGAAACTATCTGAAGTAGTTTTGCATTAGCAAATGTCTGGTCACCTCGGGTCTAAGGCGTCCCCAAGGCGTAGAGTTAAGTATAGTGTATGTCTTACCTTCCGTATAGCCTGTAACATGATAGACCAATTGTAATGGAACAACCAAAAATCCAACGCACAAATCCGCCACAGCCAAACTAACCACGAAATAGAATGCAGGATAATGAAGCTTTCGAGTCACGCAAACAGTTCTTATAACTACTAGATTGCCACAGATAGCGATAATTATTATTAAGACCAGGAACAGTGCTATCGGTGTAAAGATTGGGTTGTTGAGCGCTTCGAGGAGAGTTCTGCTCTGACCTGCGTTCGTCGAGCAGTTGTTTTCCATAGAGGCGACTGAAAGAAAATAAAAATTAACTGCCTTCTCGTACCTTATATAGTTCTGTACTAAAATTAATTATATTCGTTTCTTCCTGCTTATTCGGGAACGTTTATGCAAACTAAGTATCTTTACTGTTTTCCCAAAGGAATTTCTTTGTTTTCCTAAGAATCTTTTAAAAATTATTCGTAGTTGGAGGACAATAGCCAAATCTTTTTAGCGTGACTTGAATTGTTTGGTTGCTCGTTATAGGTGCTTTTCACATTTCGGAAACCTCAACAACCACGCGGCACTAGACACGTTCGGCGTTTGTGCTCCCCTACACCGGTCAAGCTTACACGTTTAGCTTTTTGCTGGCAAGGGGGGCCAAAAACGCAGAAGTTAGATGTTACGTACAGGATATTGATGAGACCCTCAATGTTTTTTATTGCAAGAAAATAAATACATAGTTTATGTTCAAAACAAATGTGTCGTGAATACTAAATACTGCTTCAGCTTGAGTCTTCACGAGTAAATTATAACGAGAGTCTTTTAGAAGCCAAAACCAGGCTGAACCAATTTGTTTTACCTATTGTAGTCAATACATCTCTTTTTGTAGAAATACAAAATACTTTTCTTTACTTTGCATCGATCGTTTTAATAAGAAACAAGTTTCTACAACTGAATAAGAAACGAGTTGCTGAATTTAAATCAAGGAACGTGTTGCTCTGCCCTGTGTTTAGAGCCGGTTTGTTAGGCCTTTCCTACGAAAGGTCAGTGCTGCTTGTTTAAAAGCATGCAGCAGCTTGTGTCTTATTTGCAGCAACACTTCTTACCAAAAGTAGAAACGAATTCTACTTTTCTCAACGATTGCTGCAACTTGTCTTGCAACATTTTTCAAATTGCGCCGTTAAATCTTAATCGCGCGTTTAGGGGCCACTAGAAAAGACCTAACAAAGTATACACATGAGAGAGTGCGGACGGGGATTTGGAGCAAGCGAGAAACCAAATTTCAGCGTGCGTGATTTCTTAGCTACAGAGTTCGCAGTATTTATGAAAATGAAAGTGAAAAGGCAATCCGTATAACAATGGTCTTGTCCAAGATTGTAGCCTAATGCATTTTTCAGGAAACGTATCCACGCAGATATCGATTAACATACTATCTTATACCCCATTCACACCTAAACGTGTTTAGTTAAACTATGTTTTCATTAGGAAAAAAATTGAGAAACCTACAATATAATGAAACTTTCTAAAATATTATCAGAGCAAGACAAAGGATAGTTTACATAAATTATTTTACCAATTATTGTGCAGTGTTCGTAGATAATTTTCCAAACCTGTTTAGTTAAACCACTTTAAAACATGTTTAAGCCTTGGTGTGAATGGGGTATAAGACTTTGTTTTTGAAATCTTAAAAAAATAATTGAAAAGTGAAAGTAATATTAGAAGAAAAAACAAATGGCTGTCTCAATATAATAAATATGTTTATAAAAGCACGAATTTTCGAATAAAACAATAAACAAATGAGTTGAATGCTCGGTAATGGCGGCATTATTAAACGATACTTCCGCTACCCTCAAGCAATAGTTTCGATTCACAGCTGTCGCCGGAGAAAATGACAAAAATATCCCTAAAATCATGCATGTCAAGCTGTTGAAGAAACTGCCTGAAACATTGTTTATAAGCCTTAGTTGTATATCTTTGCACAGTTATGAAAAAGATAAAATCATTGAGTTAGTATTATGAATGTTCGCAACAAAGGAGAAAGATGGCTCCGACAATAGACCAATTAAAAACGCAAGAAAATATAGTAGCAGCAACGCAATTTGTTCTCGATGTCTGACAACCCAGCTTCATTAATTTGTAAGACAAATTATTATTATCGTTGAATACGCGACAATTAGTCTAAATCTTTTAGTGTGATAGGTGGCAAAATATGATTATGGACCCAAACGTCGTTTGAAAACCCGTTGGGCCACTTTCTTTCTAAAGCAGGTTTCGTGTAAACTCAGTGATACTCGTACAGATGAATCTAACGGAGGGGAATAAACGTCTAATAGACGTCCTAAAGAAACCGAAGGTCGCTGTAACCAGCGTATTTTTAGTACTTTTGATTTTGTGTACTCTGGTTGGGAATTTTCTTGTTATTTGGACTATTTTTACGACTCGACGTTTGAGGTTTTCAGCGTTCTTCTTCGTGGCGAGTTTGGCTGTGGCAGATTTTCTAGTTGGACTTGTTGTTCTTCCAATCTCGCTCGCTTATCATCTCACTTTTGAAATGAATGGTAAGTTAGTGTTGTACTTTAATATTACATTCCTCTCTTCTGTTACTACATAAATCATGCATTTTGGAATTTTACTTGTGGCTGGTTGTATAAAATAGAGTCAAACTGTTGTTTTCCTTAATGTATATCAATTGCAAAGCTGAGCACGGTAAAAAACGATCGAAATTCCTTCGATATTTCCAAAACAATTTTGAATACAAAGTCACAAATCTTCTTCCAGTTATTATCATATTCGTGTTTAAATCTATTGCTCAAAATAAAACTAAAGGGATATAAGTGTTTCCCAGTTAAACAAAAAACAAAAAATTCAAGATAAAATATTTGGCTAATTTTCAGCAAAAACTTTCACCGCGAAAAACCAAAAACACCTTTAGAGCTTTTTAATTTTTTCATCTTATCAAGGAAAGACTAGAAAAATTAATTTGATTTTTATCTTTCTCTTTTCCGTTTTTTTCCTGAGTGGATATGGCAGTTTTCTAACCTTGAATCGGTTAATCGTTTAACCGGAACCATTTGATGAACAACATTCATCATGATAGATTTCTGTCCTAGTACTGTCGTAAACATGAAACGCGAGACAAATAGCCAAATTATTATCATTCTTTTTTTACTTAATCTTCGTTTCGTCCGCTCACTATAATAAGCCTTTTCATAGTTTAAGAATCGATTCCACTGCGCATGCGATTTTATCCCGAACTTCTCACCTTCTTTTGTTTAATTAAGAACAAAAGAAGGTTTAGACAAAAGAAGGTGAGAAATTCGGGATAAAATCGCATGCGTAGTGGAATCGATTCTTAAACTATGAAAAGGCTTATTGACACAAATGATTCGTATGTTGATTTTTGTATAAGTAAAGAAATTCCGGAACAAACCGTTCAAAGGACATCCAGTTAGGTCAGTTGGTAAGAGCATCGGTCTGTTGTGCGGAAGGTCGTGGTTCAAGCCTCGGCCGGACTAACACTCAGTCAGGGTCTAACTGAGGAGAAGGTGCTGCCTTTGTAATTACATCCCAAATGGTTAGACCTTCAATTGAGAGATTATGAGAGGTCGTAAGTATGAGATGTAGGCACTGAGGGTGGTCACTGCCAGGGTTCCTTTACGTACTCAGTGATTCTTTTACGATGAAGTGTGGAGAGAAAGCCCGCCATTTAAAGTGGTCATTTGACTCACTTGAAAGTCTAGCCATTTGCAGATGTAATTACCAATATTTTAAGACCCTGAGTGTTGGTCCGGCCGGGACTCGATCCACGACCTCCCGCAAGAAAGTCATGCCCGGACTTGGATCAGACCAGAGGTTGTTATAGGGGTTAGATCTGTCAGTTAGCCGTGCCATGACTTAGATCAGCCTAGAGGTTGTTTCAGGGTTTGATCTGCGAGTAAGCTATGACCTGTGACTTAGATCAGCACAGAGGTTGTTTCAGGGTTCGATCTGCGAGTTAACCGTGCCATGACTTAGATCAGTCCAGAGGTTGTTTCAGGGTTTGATCTGTGAGTTAGCCATGCCCTGAATTAGATCAGCCCAGAGGTTGTTACAGGGTTCTATCTGTGAGTTAGCCGTGCCCTGACTTAAATCAGCCCAGACGGGTTGTTACAGGGTTCTATCTGTGAGTTAGCCGTGCCCTGACTTAGATCAGCCCAGAGGTTGTTACAGGGTTCGGTCAGTGAGTTTGCCGTGCCCTGACTTAGATCATCTGCCATTTCCCCCCAGGAAGATGGATTTTCGGTTCATTTACTTGCAAAGCATGGCTTCTGTCCAACTTCTGGTTCTGTTCTGCATCAGTTTTCAACCTCTGTCTGGTCAGCTGGGATCGTTACGTAGCAGTGACGTCATCACTTCATTACAACGTGCGCATGAGGGAAACCAAAGTCCAAAAGATGATAATTCTCATTTGGACTATAAGTTTCTCTGTTGCCGTCGTATTTATCACTCAATTCCATATCAATGCTTCGAGTCAAGCTTTTAACTGTACTGTCCAAGGCAACAGGGGTAATGGCTTCACAGTCATCCTAGTTACGGCGGCTATCTTTATTCTATCGGTTTTGTTTCTATCATTTGTGAATGGTAAAGTGTGGTTTGCAGCTCGACGCCAGAACAGAAGAATACAAATTGAGATCCTAGAAGCTATTAGACTTGGGCTAAATACGTCCTTCAACACGATGGGGAATGTCGAGAATAACCCTGACAACACGGATCTTTCAACCCCAGGACGAGGTGGCCATGGACGGACGCTAACAAGAACCATTAAACAAGAGATCAAGACATTCAAAGCCTTTCTTGTCGTTATCGGGGTGTTTGTGGTCTGTTGGTGCCCGTTCTACGTATGTATTGTCGTGGATAGCTTCCAGTATTTGAACGCTTCCATTTTCTATTTATCTGTCGTAGTTAGTTATTGTAATAGTGCGGTCAATATTTTTATATATGGGATCTTTAGTCGGGAATTCAGAAAAGCCTTGGTATCTAAATTCATCAATTGTAGATGCATATGTTCAGGGACGTAACCAGAACTTTTACAGGGAGGGTGCACATGGAATAAAATCGGACCATTGATCGTTTTTTTATTTATTTTATTACAAACTCAGTGGCGTAACTAGGGATCTTGCAGGGAGGTGCGCAGGCAATAATTTCCAGAACCAAAAAAAAAAAGGTAACTAAAAGGAATTGAGAACCAAAAAAAAAAGGAGATGGATGAGCGGACCTTAAGCTTTTATGGGGTGGTGCACGTGCACCCTGTGCTCCATCTAGTTATGGCCCTGATGTTGGTCGAATCAAACTGTGTACCTTCTAGTCTAAAACAATAATATGATGAGTACTTTGTTGTTATCCCAACATGGAACAATATAGAATCTCTCAAACATTTTTAATTTTCTTTAATCAAATATTAATTAAATATTTAGATATTATATAGTTATATATATAGTTATATAGTTAAATATTGAAATGGAAAACCATAATATTTGGAGGACGAGGGGAGGGGTTGCTCCCCCTCCCCCTCCCCCACGGTCATGGCAGGGACAAGTGCCCCCCCCCCCCCCCCCATCCGGGTTAGGTTTCACGAATTTGCAACGTCCTCTGTGATTGGTTAGGTTTAGGGGCGGGGTTTTGGAAAGGTCATTGTTTTTTATTGTTCTACACATGTGTGCCCTCCAATAGGATCACATCTTGCAAATTCGTGAAGGACGACCCACTAATGCCACACTTATCCCTCCCAATTCACGGTAACTCCCCTTTACGATGGTTTTGCTAGGATGTCTTCAATTTGTAATGGGGGCCTCCTTCTACTCTCGGCGTCGTTCACCGATTTAAGATCACTCTCTCGTAGTTCATTCGACATTGGTATGTTCATTTCTCGTAGAGCGGTATTGGTTCTCGGTATTGCTTCGTTATCAGCTCGTAAGTCGTTCGCCGTCGTCTCGACGTAATTCTCTCGTAGTTTATTCGGTAATATTACGTCACTCTCAGGTAGTTCAGTCGGCAAGTCATTCGTTTCCGGTTCCGACGAATTCGATTCGATACGTCTTCGTCGTTTCAAGCTGTCGGCGGCCGCTGTTCTGAGTTCCTTATTGTGCGTACCGTAGATCATCGGATTTAATCCACTCTTAACATAGAATAGAATCACTGCTACATGTGGTAATTTAGAAGGTAGCTCTACGAAGTGATTCAGCAATGTAAGCAAGAAAAATGGCGACCAGCACAGAACAAATGTTCCAATGACGATGACAAACGTTTTGAAAGTTTTTAGTTCGTTAACGATAGCACTTAATCGCATGTTTCTGTTTGCTTCATGTGGATTAGATACTGATAAATTCGATACAGTAATTTCTTGGATTTGTATATGTCTCCGGTGTTTACGAGCTATTTGTATTACTCTTCCATTGACGAACAAAAGAAAGAGGGTAGGGATTACGTAGATAATGATGACCGAAGGTACAGTTTGTTCGAGTGTCAATAAGCTGGTTGCCACACAAAGACGTCTTTCTTCGGACAATTTGAATTCCACCGTGTAGATAACTGCCATCAAAAGAGATAGCGACCAAACTATTACGATAAACACCTTGATCTTTTTACCATGCATGACGAATTTGTATGTCAACGGTGACGTCACAGCTATGTAACGATCCCAGCTGACAACACAGAGATTTAGTAGCGACGCACACACGAACCAAATGTTCGCGAATGTCCAGACATCACAGGCTATTTCTCCTGCCATCCATTTACCTGAGATTTTAAAAAAATCATGTTTGAGTTGATTGACATTTCATACACTATACTAGCTTTCATCACCATGGCATCCAAGATTAGTTGAGCTCAAATTTTCATTGGTAGCTTTTAGTAGGTGACTAACTGCAATTAAGTATATCAACCATAAGTCTAAAACCTACTAATGGTCTATCATAAATCCTGCGATCTGATTGGCTAAGCTGACTATTGGTCTATTAGTGATGGAAAACTAGTAAAAAGTGTCAGTTTTGAAAACCAAAACAGTGGCACTGATGGCTAACTCGCTATTTCAACCAAATTCCAAAACTGTTTGTATTCATTCATTTGACCAATTAGGAGGTTTTAAAACAATTAGCTCTCTAGATCTCCGACTCATTGTCTACGAATCAATAGGCCATGAGGTCGGAGGCTGAATAGACCCCTTCACGGTTCCCGGCGCCATGTTGAAGGTAACCGTGCCTTTGCATCGAAGCGAGACGAACGGCGAGCTTGCAATGATAGAGACATGAGAAAAATTGTATAAGGTGTTAAAAAGGTCTCTAACATTTCAAGCTCACCGTTCGTCTAGTTTCGATGCAAAGGCACATTTACCTTTCAAGATGGCGCGGGGAACTGTGAAGGGGAGTATTGGATATTGACTGTCGAACCATCGCGTGGTGGAACAAACACTGCGGGTGCTGTTCGATCAGGCATGCGCAGATTTCGAGCGTTTTAGTGTGGACATTCGAAAACGACATGAAAACGCTAGTACGCACGCATAGCAATCGATGCGTTTTCGGCAAGAGAAAAACGGAGCCTTTCGAAAACGCACTTAGCATGGACGGGGCCTAAATCTTTATTTGACGAGGGAACGATAATTAACCTCTCAGTGACCCCGAAAACGAAAAGTTAAAAACTATAAAACCTGAAAAATAAAAATAAAAAACTATACGAAGTAACAATAAGCAAGCTAAGCAGAAAATGGCCAGACATAATGGAGCTATGAATAATCGTGGTCGTCCAATTTTGTTAATCACTTGTATGATTGATTACGGATTTTTTTAAAAATAAAATAAATATTATTTAAAAAGAGACATCCTAAAAAAACCTTAAACAATCTTAAGTTTTTGAAACCTTTTTTTTTATACCCAGAACTCACATGGAATTTAAAAGCACTTCATTTAGCAGGAAGCTTGCAAAGAGCTGTGTGGTCTATTCATCCATTCTCAGTTGGTTTCAACCCGGGTAAAACCCGCTTTCAGTATGTTTTTCAGTAATGGAGTTCAAAAAGGAAAAAGATGTTGAATATTCATTGATAAAAACAAAACATGACAGGCAATCTATGCTCCTCCGACCTCAGATACAATCTTGTTCATAGTCAAATATTGAGTCATTAGGAATTGAATCTTGAAAAGCTCTCACTTAATTCTAAAGATTTCTGATTCTTTATATAACCACCTTGCTAAAACACTCAAAGGTTTGCCAATGGATGCCAGCCTGTCATTCAGAAATAATAAGTGGATTCTTAATCATTAATGATCCGTCAGCTATAGCCCGTGACTCATTAAATGAAATAATACGCAAGCAAATTTCTAGCTTTTCAGATAAATACAATACCAGTGTTTATAGAAAATTATTAAATTAATACAACAAAATCTGTAGAATTAGAATTTATCAATATTCGTGTTTTCGATCGATATTCTTATATTTTTATTCTTTTTTTTTTTTTTTTTTTTTTTTTACCTCTCAGTTGTTTTGGTTGAGTGGCGAATGGCAGACAAAAGGTTTTCCGGTTTAGAAATAACGTTTCGACATTCTGTGATCAATACCATTCTTTAAAACTGTGCGAATAAAAGAAATCTACTATAATTGAATGATTAGAAGAAAGAACTAAAACGTATTATTGTATCTGCATCGAGATGAAACTGGAACGATTTGGTCTGTTGATTGAAAGAATCAAGTTCAGAGTAAATAATTGCGAAATGTTTCTGTCCAAAAAAAACTTGTTTCAATATTAAAATAACGCTATTAAATAATATTAAAATACTGTGCAGAATCAACGTCTTTGTCTTTTATGAAATGTTTTATAGCTTAAAAAAATAAGCCATTTTGTCAACAAGCTCCTTAATGTTCCTCTAATGACTTTTGGAAAATATTATTAAAATATAGAAACATTAATAAGGCTACTTAATTATTGAAATAAGTTAAGTATAAAAATAAAAATATTTTGCGATGTTGGATGTTTTACCCAATCTAGTTTTATATACCTACCCGTCATTTCACTTGATATATTGTATACCAAAGAAAGTGGTACGAGAAATCCAACCATGAAATCTGCTACTGCAAGACTGATAACGAAATAAAACGCTGGACAATGTAGTTTAGGAGTCACATAAACCGTTCTAATAACCATAAGATTTCCTAGTATTATCAAAACCATCAGAATTAGAAGTAAAGTCGATGTTATGGCTACCACTGGGTTAGATAACGCTTCTTTTAAGTTTTTATCGGTATTTAGCGTGGTTAGATTTGGAGTAGAATCCGAAGAATTATCCGCCATCATCTTTAAAGAGCCAATGTCTCTCATCGACTCGCTTTAATGATTTCAATGCTCAAAAAGCCTCCCACAGTCCAGGTCTTGTATTATTAATGATTCTGCTCTTTAAATTTTGAGTTTTTAAAGAATTTCAGCATGTGGTCTTCACTTTTTTTCCATTTGACTAACCATATTATTAATTCAATTTTCAAGATAATGCCTCACAAAATGCCCCCAGGCTATTTACAAACTTGTCTTTTATGTTAATCTGGCATAATGACCATTAAGCTCGTTCTTGAATACATTTATGATTTCAAGATAGCTTGAAAAATTGCAATATTTTGGTCATTGGCGATATCGTTGGCGATTTTACATAAAGGTTGATTTTTATCCGGCATGCTTTTCGGCAATCTTATTTTCCCCAAAAACGTCCTCTTACAGTTTAAGAGAGAATTCTTTTCGTATTCAAGCGGTGAGCGCCAAAAACTATTTTCTTGAAGAAAGGCTGTCGTACAAGGCTAAAATCTTGTTATTCAGAAAGTTTAACTTGTTTGGAAGTGGAGATGACCGAAGAAAGTGGAATCGAAGTGTTAACCAAAGCAAAAATTTGAATCAAAAATGAGGTTTAGGCCTTCATTTGCTAATTTCCCATTTTCTATAGAAAAGCCTGACAAAGCAACATTCTAACACAAATGCAACAAAGCATCTTTGTACAATTGAAAATACCGCTTCAAACAGGCATTTTATCATAGTACATCAGTTTCTAACTGTTTAAAAAATGTTTTGAGTGTTAACCCAAAACAAAATTGGGATCAAAACTCATACGAAAGTCTAGTTTTTGGCACTTTTTGCCATTACTGCTCGTTATTGAAGAAAAATTCCTCTTAATCGATAAAAAAATCCTCATAATAATAATAATAATAATAATAATAATAATAATAATAATAATAATATTTATATAGCGCCTATTCAAATCTGCTCTAGGCGCTTTAGACAAAAAGAAAAACCACAAACTGTGGTAGGCTGTGAGCTTTGCTTGGCGCCTGTGGCTGCCGCTACACAACCCATACCACAGGGGAAAAAATAATAAATAAATGATACAAAAGTAAAATAAATAAACACACACGCACGACGAAACCACGACTAAAGGTCAGACTGTTGTATCGGGTAACAATCCCCTACTCTTACGAAAAATACACTGTCTTTTACGTCCATTTTATCGGGGGTCAAGTGCAAGCAGACGGGACCTCGGGTTTTACGTCATTATCCGAGAAGACGCTTGCTTGAAGGCTGTTGGCTCCTACGAGCTCCTCCACCTTAGAATAATTTAGAATCATGACACTTTAAATCTATTATTGTCAGCCATGGCCGACGCCACAAGCCATTTAGTCCGATTTATGATCAGGAAGAAAATGTTGAGAAAACCAGTGGGGGACGGAGCACAGGACCACGTGGCGAGAAATAGCGCATGGGCACCGCGAACACCCTTTCTCCTTCATTGAAAAACGAAAGACGTATTAGATTTAGACTTCAATAAAGGTAAAATGGAAGAATTATCACCATTCGAGGGTTTTCTCCAATTTGTTCGTTTTTCCCCCTCGGTCAAAACCATCATCAAATTCCAAATTCCAATTCGATCAAAATTTGATATGTATGTTATCAGACACACATTAACCTGTTACAGCATATAGCTTTTCGTTCTGGGACAAATTTTCTCTTGGAGAGTGTACTCATGCGCACTTCACTCCTGTCTCCAATGACTTCGCATGTGCATAGCTTCTACTAATCTACAATGTCGTGAAAGAGCAGAAAACGACAAGGCTGCTACTTTTGCAATTTCTTCCTTTATCTCTCATTCATGCTAAAAAACGTTTAGTGTTTCATTCGTGTCTCTTGTGCTTTAAACTTTTCACAAAATTCTGCTAGCCTCGAGCAATACTACTTCGAGGTATTAGCGACAATGTTAGTTTTTTGTGCTGATCAAAATATCATCTCTCCCAACGTTCAGGGCGTTATATCTCAAATACGCATTCCTTAAATTTCCCCAAATTTTGGTATTTTGTTAATCAGCCCCAAAAGAGCCTGTTTATGAAATATAAAGCTTATTAACGCATAAACGTCGAAAGTAGAACCCGTTTTTCTGCCCTGTCCAATGTCGTGCCCAAATCGCATGCTCGAAATAAATGGCTCTGGAAAAATCCAATACATCTATTTCCTGGTGATTGGTCCTCAAGAAAACAAAGGAATAAACCGGAAGAAAAATTTACTTTAAGAGGAATCGGCGACTCCGAGTAACTCGTGCAAATAAACTTGATTGTATGAAGAAATATTTTCAACAACACGCATTCGGTTAGGCAATTTTATTTACCTTGATAGTAAAATATTTTACTATTTACTTTAAGGATGCTCACGGCTCATTGAAAATGCAATGTCAATTTTATGAAATTTGGCCGACAGCTACTTCATCATCATAAAGCTCCAAATATGAAATAAAAATGGGGGTCATCGTCTTCATTTTTGAGCCACGACTCCGCGAAAAATATGCCCTATTTCGAAGAAAGCAGCGCGCGTTTTATTACTGCATACCATTATCAAAACATTTATAAAAAAGGATGAAAACAGGGTTTCAATTTCATGAAACCTTTTTTTTTTTTCATGCGCAATAAGAAATAAGGACTCTGGGAGCGTGCTTGACTGGCTAGCCATCAAAACAAAAGGTACTGCACACGAAGAGTGTTTATATTACTCGTACTGTTGTTTCCCGACAATACGGGTGCTTTCTTGTTTGTTTTTTCTTTATTTTTTATGGCGTACGATTTTCATGGGACTAGTTATAGTTTTTTTTAATTATCATAATAAGAACTCGTTGTTTTCACAATACTTTCCGGTGATACTTCTATCTAAAATCAATACCTGATCAGAGGAAGGCGATACAAATAAAACTCTAAACACTGGCTTTAAAAAGATTAATTATCAGTACGCTTTTTATGGAACATTACTCAAAGTAGCACCACATAGTTTTGCAACCAGACAAATCTTTCAAACGTTCACTTGAATTTGAATATACACCTATTTCAATAAACGTGGTCATCGCCATAGGCGATAGGTTATTCCGACATGGAAATGGTTTTGTTGAATACAAACAACGTAATATTGAATAGGACGTTTGCACGATGGCGTCATTGACCTCTACTACCAGACTCCCTTGCACACTTTCTTTCGTTCAGTTAATTAGCACCAATTGTCTTACTATTCTCATGAGGGAATACAAATTTAAATAAGAAAGAAATTTCGCGAAGCATCTTGGTAGTGGGAGTCAAATGATGACATCGTGCAAACGTCCTATTAGTCTCAACACTAAGGTCCATGTTCTTGACGAGAATAAGAAGCAGAAACACTAGTCATTCCAGCTACTTACTGCCTATCGCCTGTGGCGATGATAACGTTTAGTGAAATAGGTGTATTTTCTCTGGAATAATGCTGGTCCAATTTTTAGCTGTTTCCAAACAACCCAGTGACACAAATCGATCGAGAGAGCATAACTGTCGCTTCTCATCCTATTTCTCGCCTAAGGGCATATGTATTCAAGGATGATAAACACACTCATCACTCTTAATGAAATTTGAAAAAAAAGACGGGGAAGCAGTGAACTCGCCTTCTGTCAATAGATGGTCAGTGGGCTACTAGAGTTCGGCTTCTCTGGATTTTTTCCTCCTTCTGAAAAATACCTCCAATGTAAATGAACCTAATAAAACTAATGACCTACCCAGTCTTCAATGCAGATCAACTATGAAGTCGAATAACTATCTAACAGAAGTACTTACAACCTTGCTGATAATTGATTCGAGGAACCTTGTTTTCTTGTTTGATTCCTGACATGCACGTACATACAAATATGGAAGTTGTTGTTTTCTTGGGTTGCAATATTCAGCAGAGTTATATCTGATTTGTAGAAAAAGATAGTTCCGGCTGTACGTCTGTCTCTTAATATTGAATGAATTGAGATCGATGGTGGAATATCATTGGGTAGCTCATATACACCCAAGGCAATCTTCCTGATATATACACCGAATTCCCCAGTTAAGAATCTCAATAATAGATAATGTATTCAAGAATGTTAAAACACTTAGAAAATACGTACTAAGTAGACAAGTGAATCACTTTTGGCTGATGAAGGTGATTAAAGTCACCCCAGCTAAGATGGAACAAAATAGCACCGATTCTCCTGCACAGTATACTCTTTCCGAAGTGCTTAAAAGCCCAAAAACTGCTTTGATTACCACATTTTTAGTACTTTTGATTTTGTGTACTCTGGTTGGGAATTTTCTTGTTATTTGGACTATTTTCACGACTCGACGTTTGAGGTTTTCAGCGTTCTTCTTCGTGGCGAGTTTGGCTGTGGCAGATTTTCTAGTTGGACTTGTTGTTCTTCCAATCTCGCTCGCTTATCACCTCACTTTTGAAATGACAGGTAAGTTTGAATTCTGCTCTCTGTGTGTTGTACAGAGTTTAACATGAATGATAACAACAAAAACGGTGTTATCAGCGATACATGTCTTAGAACTGATGCTTACAGTAGATAGAACCTGAAAGAAGTCAGTACCGAGTAGTTACAATTAAAAGAATTTATCATTATTATATTTTTATTAGCAGGAAAAAAATACTCATTTTGAAAAAAGGCGTTAAGGAGGCTCGAAACGCATTTTCTTAAGGGTTCGCGCGCTCTAGGTCCGATGACATACAACTTCAAAAAGAATATTTTGTCTTCAAAATTTTTAATATTCAATATTAACTGAAAAAATCAAAAACTCTGCCGTGAAATTTGGTTTAAATTTTTCGAAAACTTCAGGAAAAATTAAAATTCTGTAAGAGGGAACTATTCCAAACAAATTTGATTGATTTTTACGAATTTCCTCTTACAGAATATTTTCTTTTTTCGTCAAAAAGAAGATTACGATATAAAGTAAAATACTCCGGTTTTTAAGAAAAATTCACCGTTTGGTTCCTTAGTTAGGATTTTTTAAATAAACATCTTTGAAGGATAACAAGGGCTCCATGTTGTCATAGTAACGTCTTACGTCAATTTTTCATGTTCATTGTGATCATTTGATTTATGGCTCTTCATGTTCCTGTTCCACTTACTTGCGATCATATTAGCCATAATATTTTTTTTCTAGTTCATAATTGTAAGTGTGTCTTTGATATTTCAATCATTAGTAGCGTTTTTCTTTTCTTTTTTAATTAATATTTGATCCAGTTTTGAACCAGAGTATGATGATTTCATCAGTTGAATTTTATGATATTTTAATGTAGCCTTATTTTCCGTCAGCCCTGTCTTTTATAAACTGTGTCTATTTTAAACTCGGAATTTATTAAGGAATTATTTTTAGATTTTGAAATTATTAGTTGATAAATGGAATAAAGATTATAATTATATATTTATAATTGTGAGTGTATGTGGTGAAGGCATAAAACACTGTCCAGCCTCCTTTTTCATTAAAACAATGTCAAAAAAGGTTTCAGTTTAAGTGCCATTAAGACCTGAATGAAGGATTCTTTTAATTTCTAGTGTTATCTGTGTTTAGCGAGCTAGTAACATATAAATCATAATTTATCATGAGAAAAATACACACAATTTTTATCTAAGAAAAGACACTGGACTAAATGGGGGGGGGGGGGGGGGGGGGGGAAACAAAGAAAAAAATACAATGAACTTTTAAAAAAAAAGAAAGAAAACAGAAACAAAAAGACAACACTGAATTAAAGAAAAGAAAAAACAACCACTGAACTAAAAAAAAAACAACGAGAAAACTGAACTAAAAAAGCAAAGAAAAAAGAAACAAAACACTGAACTTAAAAAGAAGAAAAAAAACCAAAACAACTAAAAAACAACACAACACAACTTAAAAAGAAAAAAAAAGGGACTAATTTATTAAGATATATGACAGACTTTCTTTCTGACGAATATTTCAACAACGAAATATTTTGGAAGTAGCTGAGTATCCAAGGTCACAACAGACTGGTATATCTTCTCTTTTTAGTACGGGTGGACCTGCTATTGAGTTGCCTCTTACCGTCAATGCGGCTGCCCAGGTTTGAGTCGCGCCGGTCTCGATGAGTTGTTTGTTGGCTCTCCTGTGCTTCGAGGGTTTTTATCCGAGTTCTCTGGTTGTCCCTCCTTCCTCAACAGAACTACTAAATTTCAATATCAAACATTGAGTGTCGCGAGGCAGACCCACGAGTTAGCATCGTTCCCGTATCCTTCCTCAATTTTCCAAAAATTTATATATTTTTTTGCTTGTCTTTTTTTTTTCATTTCTTTTCTTTTCTTTTCTTCTTCAAAAATGTTCATGTCGAATTCGTTAGAAAACGACGTTCTTTTTGTTTGCCGCTTTTCCGCACAATCCAAATATGGAATTGATCATACCATATATGGAGTGAGCTTTCTCTACTCCAACTTCGACTCTAACATATAGAGTAAAGCTTGATATAGTCGATCTTTGTGGTTTCACTTAGTTGGACCCAAAAGCTTTGTTGTGATTGTCCCACACAGTGATACAGCAGCTAAAGCTTAATCATTTTTTCCTAAGAAATCCTATCAGGCAAGATCAATGTTTGGTGACAGAAAAAATAATATTTATAAGGTTAGCTTATACAAGACCCAGTCATTACGAGCCGGGACGCAAATGCATTAACGTTTCTCTTCATACTTTCCTTCCTTTCCAGGAAGATGGATTTTTGGTTCCTGGACTTGCAAAGCATGGCTTCTGTCCAACTTTTGGTTCTGCTCTGCATCAATTCTCAACCTCTGCCTGGTCAGCTGGGATCGTTACGTAGCAGTGACGTCACCTCTCTATTACAAGGTTCGTATAAGCGATACCAGAGTCAAGACACTGATTGGAATGATCTGGTTCCTTAGCTTTTGTCTGGCAATTGTTTTGTCTACTGGCATTCATCTTAACTCGGCATCCAGTACTAAGAACTGCACTGTTCAGAGCCTGAATAAGATTTTCACCGCAATAGGTGTAGTTTTTGTCTTCTTCCTTCCTGCAATCTTTCTTGGTTTCGTCAATACAAGAGTCTGGCTTATAACGCGAACACATCAGAAAAGAATCCAAGTGAGCTTACACCTGAACTCGTTTAGTAATGTTAGTGCGAATTCTGAACAAATAAATCTCGATGAAACAACGACTGCACGCTCCTCGTCAAGACCACGTGAATCTTCCACGAGGACACTAACAAGAACGATCAAACAAGAGATCAAGACATTCAAAACCTTTCTTATCGTTATCGGGGTGTTTGTGGTCTGTTGGTGCCCGTTCTATACGTCCATGCTTGTTGATATTTTCAAGCCACTTCAAGGCTTTGTTTTGTTCTTAACGATTATTCTAAGCTATTGCAATAGCGCTTTGAACGTTTTTATATATGGGATATTTAGCAGAGAGTTCAGAAGTGCTTTGATATCGACTGTCAAATGTATATAGATATATGTATATATCAGACTAAAAATATTAATTTGAAATATATATAGCACGCGCTTATTGGCTGGGTAAAATATTTGAGATACAACGCGCGGGCGCTGATTGGCTACTATTTTTTTAAATGATGACTAATTATCATGTTGTTTATATCAAAGGACAGAGACACGCTTGCGCCAAAGCATGCAAAAATATTCAATAAAAGCAATATAAAACAACTGCTTATGATATATGTTCTCTCTGCTTATGCTTCTCTCGTGCTCACAACATATCACAGTAAAGAGAAATGCGCACGCGCGTGTTTTATTGTTTTTGCTGCGAGAGAAGCGAAAAGCAACACTAATTTTGACGGGTACCCTGCTCATACACGAACGAGAGGTACTGGACACGTGTAGAAAAAATCTCGATGCGTTTGCGATAATAGATTTTTACGTCATCGGTTCAGAGACGTGCGCACCCAACACACTTGGGCAGCGGTCTGTTTTATTACATTATGCACAGATGACCACTGCGCTGCCTCATGGTCTTCCTTCGTTCGACCAACATTGTCCATTTGTACGAACGATGTGGTTCTATATATTCGTGGCATAACTATTCATCAATGTAATGAACAGTTCAGTTACATTTCTCGGGCGAGGCAATGTTCATATATGAGTTTTCCGGCACTTTTATGTGCGCAATTCTGTCCTATTCATGAATCGGGAGTCGTTCTACTATAGTTCTAAAGCTCATGAATATTCAATGAGGAGAAAACAAAGCAAATCACTACTGTGACGGTGGTTTGGAAATGTGTTCTTAATTTGCATTAAATTTCGTAAACTTTTTCTTTGATTTTCTCCAAGAAATATTCATGAGTTTGAGAAGTAATTTGAAACACTTGAGAGAGTTCTTCCTCCGATTTCCTAACACCGAAAAGTGAGGTGAAAAAACGAGGCGCAGCCGAGAACCTGCTGATGCCTGCTGATTAATCCCTTTACCACTCTTTTCACTGCTACGCGCTGATCTAGACAACAGTCGTAACAGCGAAATAGGGCAATACACTGTCACCAATCAGAGAATATAAAGGTACCGACCAATTTATTTGATTGACAGAAGTCTATTGCCCAATTTCCCTGTCGCGACTGTTGCCTCGATCACCGCGTAGCAATGAAAAGAGTGGTAATACATAATATATTTATAAAGACATGTTTATCTGACTAAAGACCCCTTGCACCGATTTTCTAAAGTAATTGTTCTGGGGGACAAAACAGTGAGCAAAACAGTCTTTTCTTATGCAAAATAAGAAAAAGCTATTCTCTACTTTCACATCCCCATAATACTTTGCGTCTTTGGGGGGTAACCAGAGGGTAAAAACCCACTTATTTTGCTGAAGGCTGATCAGACAATGTTGAAAATACTTTGTTTGGTATCCAAAAATAAAATGAAGAAGTAAAAAACAGAAAAAGATAGAAGCTTGAAGACGTTTAAGGTAAATTTTAAACATTTTTTCTTAAGTCAATACATTTTCTGTAAGACCAAAACTCTTGATGATCTGTACACGCAAAAATAACTTGGAATAAACTGATAATCAGTATTGTACAGATAAAAGCAGGTATAGTATAAATTCAATTAAGAAACCTTTCAATTTGGGACAGTTTTTTGAATGGTTGCCCCCAGGAGCGTATAACACCTTGATGTGAATTTTAATTTCAAATTCACCAAACCCGTCCTTAAAAAGCGAGAGATGATGTGTGACTAATAGGGTTGGAGTCGCGTTCAGCTTTACTATGCCATGATTCTAACGATATTTCGACGACCATTTCTTCTTCGTTTCTTATACAAGATACGAAAAACGGTAAGTCTTAAGTTGCTTTGATAGTTCACAAGTGAATGAGAAACAAACCCTATAGTAGTACGTCATTAGAGAGTTTTAGATTGACTTTTTTTCTCCCCGCAAACGGCAAACGTGACCACGTTTTCATCGTTTTCCTGTACTTTATTTTACCTTTTACAAACCTTCTCACCAAAGACAAATATTCTTTTGTTTTTCTACTACTTGGACTTTTTTGCGATATTTTTTAAGCTATTTAAAATAATTTTTAAATGGTCAACTGACGTTTCACGTTTGCCGTGAACGTAAATCTAGAACTCTCTACAACGTTTAGGACGTTTAAATATAGTATCTAGTCAAAATAAAAAGAGAAATTGGACAGGTAGAGTTTATATAGTGCCGGGAGTAAACGGATTGCAGTTGGAACTCGATTTGAATTCAAGTTCAACAATATTATCATAGACAATTTCAGTAATGTGATTTAGTATCCGTTCATGAAAGACTTCGTCCAATATGGACTCGGCCGACGAGACCTGAAAGCTATCCCAATGAAATAGTCAGAGATATGATGTAGCTCTGAATACAACAGTCACATGTCAATCGGTTCCCAATTTACATGAGGTTTTACCGAGTTGGCGAATGTTTTATTAAATGGTAGTGATTGCCACTGAAGAGAATGAGCTAGACTTGTAGTTTTACGTCCTTCATTCACGACTTTGCGCGAGCGTCGATCAATGGCTGCCATCTTATTTGTCTATGCTTTTACTTTTCATATTTTGCAAAAGGAATGCATCGATCTGTGTTGTAAAGGACCTATAACCCCATTACTATTCGTTAAAATTCGAAAAGTAGTATTCTAACTACTTCTGAGAGACGATCATCAAGCCAGACTGATTAACTTTCTATATTTTAAAAATTTGTGTCTTGTTTGTTTTGTTTTGTTTTTGATGAAGGTGGCTGGACCCCCTCACGCTTGACCGCTACCTTCCACGTTTGGAACGCTGGTGCATAAACGTGTTTTATCTGATTGCAAATCTTTTTTGCGCATAAGGCACATAAAAATTGAATTAATGTTTGATGTAGTTTTTAGTGAGATCGGACGTCATAACACGTGATTATGATGAAATATTTGTTTTCGTTTAGAAAATAATTTTAGCCTTGCAGAGCGTTCAACACTAAAATGCTTCGTACCCCATAATTATATACTAGATGCCTCCATTTGTAGGGATTTTTGAAAAAATCTATCTAGCTGATTATGAGATATTTGAGATTCTTTAAAAATAGTGCATAATCTACTTCAAAACTAAACAATGGATTTGATACGGCCGAGATTAATATTTCAGAGCTATATATTCACAAAAGTCATTGCTCATTTAGTTTTACTCTGTATCTAGTTTTAAAAGGAACATTTCGAAGGTAATCGACTTATGCGATTTTGTGAAAACGTATAGTGCAGAAAACGGGGTAAACATTTGATGCGCACTTTTCATCGCAGTGTTCTAGTCAATCTTACTAGATCTTCCATCATTCTAAAATTCGTTGATAATTTGTCTCAAAACTACGTCAGGATACAAATTAGAACTTAAACTAATATTACACAAAATTGCAAGACTATTGAACTCATTTAAAGCGATCTAAAGCGAACGAGAAATACAGAAAACATTGATCGTCTCCCAACGATTTGATGCTCTGGGAATTCCATTGTATGCTAATGATCATAACATCAAATTCTTGGAAGGCAACGTGGAAGGTAGCGATCAAGCGTGAGGTGGTCCAGATCGATCGACTCCGTTCAACGATTTAGTGAATTGAACCTCTCAAGTGTTCCGTGGAAAGCGTTCTAAAATGACTCAAAGCTCATTTCTTTCATCTAGATTCCTTACGTTTTTACGTGAAATAAATAAAAATAAATTAATTGACTTTGTTTAACGAGGGTGACATACAGTAGTTTACTGGTAGTTTTACTGGTGACCCAGTAGTTTCCATTATTTCCTCCTACGGTCGATTCATGATAAATCGAAATGAAAGATTAAATATGAACATAAAGCGTTAAGAATCCCAACTGGCAAGGAAGCAAACCAGTTGGCTATTGACAAGCATGGTCGAGAAACTGAATTTGAACTAATCAGGAATCGAGACAGTACAGTCTCAGTTAGTGGCCACAGCGGGACTCGAACCCGGCACCACCGGTTGCGAGACCGACGCTATGACCACTCGACCATGCTGCCTCCGTGAACATTTTAATAGTACTAATTAGTAGTTTTTCATACAGAATCCTTTGTTTTCTATTGTTTAATTATACTATTCAGTGTTAAAAATTAGTATTTGTTTCACGGATTTAGTGTGAGCACTCTATTGTTTGCACTCTACCATCGCTCTATTTACTTCGTTCTGGCAAACTTGAAAAACCTTATAATCACCGCTCATGCAGTGAATATCGTCTCAGAATCAATGGTCGCTCGACCAATCAAAGCGCGCGAAACTCTATATTCAAGTCTAAGTTTAAGTAAATAATTCTATTATTTGAATAAAGTGAAGTCATTAAACCCGTGAAATAGAGTAACACACTTAAGTAGACCTTAATTCCATTGTTTTCTTTTGTGTCTATTTGACTATTGCACGTTGACCAATAATATTTATTTCACGGGTTAAATGCCCTCACTCTATCTAAAGTAAGAGATTTCGTTACCTACAGACCTCCATCTTCGCAAGTAAATGGTTGGTCAATATCTTTATTTTTTACGAATTTTTTGAAGTTTTTGGAGAAAGCTGTTTTGTTATCCTCATTATTGCTAATTTATGTTATAGAGATAGCCGTTGCCGATAGCCAAAACTTAGATTGGATTTTGTTCTTTTCCGAACCTTTAATCAACGCAGCGCGCAGTTTCTAAAAATAGCTTTAAGACTAGAAAGATAACCCAATACAAAGATTTACTGCGAATGGTCTGAGTTTCGCCTTTGTGTTCGTTTGTATATTATATTTATAAAAAGATAAAACATTTGCTACATTATGACGATCGTCAATGTGACATACAGATAAGGTATCCAGATGTGACTGACCCCGAGTCCATATTTTCTATCACGGTCCATGTTTTCTACGTCCGGTCCATGTTTTCTCGGGTCCAGTCCAGTCCTATTAAAAGCCTGTTCTATGCTATCTAAATATCCGGTTACGTGACTTATTACAGGAAATTTCAGTTACTTTTTGTGACAGAAATAATTTAAGTTTTAAGGCACGTGATTCTAGTTAATTGACGATGTCCCCTAAACAAAATCGATTTTCACCATGCGATAAAGCTCCAAATCTATCAAGCTTCCGAGGGTTAGTTCTTTAAGAAACAACCTTTCAATTGATGTGATGACATTTCTTTGGGCAAGCAAATATTTGTTACGCGACAGCTCATTCAAATCTTCATTTGTTGACATTTCGAAGTCATACGCCATGATTTCCTTCACTCACGAAATCAAAGAATTTCACCTGGAATCTCACTATTTTATTTATTTTATTTTTCTATGTTATTTTATTTTGGGTAATTCTCACTATTTTACCTTATCTTCTTACTATTTTACCTTTACAGGCCAAAAAATACACTTGTTATAGCATTTCTTACCTTTTTATGGCGAAAATGTGGTCTATTAACCTCGGTATTCGTTATAATGGTATCACAAGTCTTGACCTTTATCTGTCAGTTGATAACTTCCAAGTACTATCCAATGTCAACGATCCGGCGCGGTACTAATTTAGCCTGTGTACGGCCGCTTCCCACCCCTCCCTCCCTTCGGGGAAAAAACGGGGGGAGGGGTGGGAAGCGGCTGTACACAGGCTATACTAATTCGGCGTTTTTAAAATCCCTTGTCGAACAGCCAAGACGTCTTGATTGTGTACTGTGTGCTCTCATAACAAAACAACAGTCATTGAAATAAAACTCCCAAACACATGGCAACCATTTGGTACCTGCTGATTAATCCCTTTACCACTGTTAGGCAGATTAATAGAGGGAAGTGTATCACCCAATTTCCCTGTTGCGACTGTTTGTTTCGATCAGCGCGTAGCAATGAAAAGAGTGGTAGTACATATATATTTTTAAATATTCTTTTAATATATAGGTCTAGGCTTATCTGACTATTGACCCCTTGGATCGATTTTCTAGAGGAATTTTTCTGGGGGACAAAACAATGGGCTGTCTTTCTTATGCAACAACAACAAAAATATTCCATTGTCTTGCCTCATATTTCAAATTCACGTCCTTTGAGAAGCGAGAGATTGTGTGACTAATAGGGTTGAAGTCGCGTTCAGCTTTACTATGCCATGATTCTAACGATCTTTCGACGACCATTTCTTCTTCATTTCTTATACAAGATACGAAAAACGGTAAGTCTTAAGTTGCTTTGATAGTTCACTAGTGAATAAGAAACGACAAACCTAAAGTAGTACGTAATACAACGGTAAGGCACTACAAACAACTACACGACACAGCTAGGGTTTCTCTGGTATCTGTTCGTAGCAGAAATTGTTATGTAAAGTATCAAGCAGAATACCCTTGCTACCTATGGATAAGACCTGCCTTTTTGGATCCGCTTCGTTGACTACACCATGACTGCATTACATACTGAAGACATTGACGCTTTTCATATTCTCAACAAACAAAACTACACTTCAACAGACAGATCGAAGAAAACGGTGTTATACCCATTTCTAGACTTTTGGTTGGCCACAACAATAATCTTCTACTCACTACTGTTAACCGCAAACCCACAAACACTGAAAGACTACTCGATCAGTCATCTTACAACCCGAATTCACACAAAGCCACTACAATCAACACGCTTACTAGACAAACACAATTCGTATTCAAAAGAAAGAAAACACATGAGAAGCCACGCATTTTGGAGCTCCTGGATTTGTATCTATGTTTTGCTCTTAAATTGCCTAGCTACTACCTAGTTTGACTTCCAGAGTAAGGTAAAATTTTATTCAAGATAATGGTGCAGTTTATACATCGAAGAGGAGACCAAAGGATTGAAAAATCATGTAATTCAAAATGTGGTTTCTGAAGCTACGATAATCTTCAGTGAATGCTTGAAACCAAAAAATTTGCATCGACATATTCCCAGGGGATCACTGTCTTTATTATAACTTATTGTCCGTAATCGAACTTCGAATATCACTGACATTGACCTATTCTACGACTAGAAATGGAATTTAGATAGGAAAAGAAAAACCCGAAGAACACGATGTCCTTTGGGTAGGAAAACAGGACCCCTAAAGCGACGATGACAGACCCGCGCGATACAGGCCTTTGGTGCCTCAGTTGTCAGTGTAACGTACTTTTTGTAATAGCCGGTAAAGTAATCGTAAATAGATCATGGGAACAAATCAATTGGGAAATCGAACGTAAACCCTGCTAGTGAAAACGTTTGTACTTAGACAGGAACCCACACAATAATAATCGACTTTCCCTAGTGTAGAAAAGTTGGATGATGATACATATTAACTAGAGTGCAAACAATATATCCGTGAAATATTAGTAATACTAAGTTACAGGGCATTTAGAAGTTCAGAAAATTTCTGATTTATTTTATATGTACCATGTCATCACTTTTTTTCTGCACATCTCATATCGTAATATATATATATATACAACATTCAACTTTCAGAAATTTCTGAACATCTCATATCGTAATATATATATACAACATTCAACTTTCAGAAATTTCTGAACACTCATATGTTTTTGTCTTTTAACTCTTGCTTGCAAGCCATCAATAAGTGTTTCACGGATATACACCTACTTGCAAGAACGTTGTCATACGATATTAGAACATTAGTAATGTAGTGAGAAAGGAATACATTAAAAGACAAAAGAAAAAGTTCAGCTTCAGTGATCTTCTTTCGTTTTTTAATATAATTCCTATCCCACTAAATCACTAATGTTGATTTTCGTATGACAACGTTCTTGCAAGTAGGTGTATTGTTGGCACTCTATATCATAGATGATAGATCATCTCTCGATCGGTTGGCAAGTGGGCACAAGTGGAGCATTCAGTTTCCCACTTGAGAATCTAAAAATATATCGGGCATTTATTTTATTATTGATTTTGAAGATAATATTAATAATAATAATATTTATTTATACACGATAAGTTATAAACAGCGTAGCTGATGTGGTCGTGTTCTAATCCTAGGTCCTAAGCTATACTAGTCCTCGCACTCTCACCCACACACATTCTCTCTCTCTCTCTCTCTCTCTCTCTCTCTCTCTCTCTCTCTCTCTCTCTCTCTCTCTCTCTCTCTCTCTCTCTCATTCTCTCGATCTTATCTACTACTAAGCTAATTATTACATAATTTAATATTTTGACTGGAAAGAGTTATTACATCTTTAGTTGAGATATGTCCTTTTTAAGTTTTTGTTTGAAAATAACAGGGCAACTCGATTCTCCTGTATTGTTGTTGAGCGCGTTCCACAGTTTTGCACCCTGGTACCTTATTGCCTTTTTTCCATGATTGACTGTATGGAAAAGAGGCAATGTTATTTGGTTGGAACTACGTAGGGAGTAGCCAACATCTCCCTTTTTGATGTGGTCCTGCAGTTCCTGGTTGGAATCTAGGTTGTAGTAGCACTTGTGCATGAAAACACCTAACCTGATAGTGTAAAAGAACTTGAGGGGTCTCCAAAGCAGTTGGCGCCTTATCTCTGTTCTTGGAACCCTCTACCTTACCCATAGCCTCCTTCGCAGCCGTTCTTAGGGTCGAAGAAACGTTGTGAGACGAACCTAAGAACGGCTGCAAAGGAGGCTACCTTACCCATGACAAACAAACAAACCACCATAACACACTTTGTAAATCGATCACAATGATCGTTGGCTAGCTTGACCTCGAGGTCGTTAGTCTAACACACAGCCGCTTTCAGAGTCGTCACGCAACGCTTTCTCCCCTGAGTCAGGGGACCCTCACCGGGGTCGCGGTAAAAAGCTGAAACGGAAACAGCTGAAGGAGCTGAAAAGTGCAGAAAAGCGCAGAACTTCTTATTATCATAGATAATAATCAGTAGACAAATATTATGAAAGATGATATAATATAAATAATGTCAAACTAAACAAAATAAAAAAATGAAAAAAAAATGTTAACTGCAGAGATACCAGCCGATGAACCGACCAGCAAGGTCAATGTCACGCATTCTCTTTACCAAAAAATAAAATTTCAAAAGACAAGTCACATGCCTCTCACGAGTAGCACGTACAAGCTAAATTCGACCTTGATCTTTAGACTCTTCCACAGTCTCTCGCTCGTCCGTTCCGTCTCCACGCTTAGAGATCTCTAAGCGTGGAGACGGAACGGACGAGCGAGAGCCTGTGGAAGAGTCTACCTTGATCTTATGCAAGATTTCGATCAGGCCTAGACCTGTCCTATGACGAATATGACTCTTTGCCCCCTGATGTTTATTTAGTTAATCGGATGCTTAGACTGTGCCCTAAAACCGTACCGTTGTAACAGCTAACCTTTCTATGACCAAACGCTTGTAAATTGTATTCTAATCGTCCAAAACCTGATTTTTGAATCATTCGTTCACAACTCAGATATTCTTAGTTTTCCTATTTGATTAAGAGGCAACGCCTCCAGAAATTTCTTGTTTGATATACTCTCAAAACATGCCGGATGTTGAGAGAACACGAGAGGAGCGTAGGAAACCACGACGCGTATCTTCTAAGATTTATCCAAAACTTAAGATGTTAATAGGAATATACAAACAAACTGTTCTACCAATATTAGATTATGGGAGCATAGTTTGGGGAGACTGTGGGAAGCAGAATGCACAGCGCTTAGATCGCCTTCAGAATCAGACAATGCGTATTACTTTATCAAGTGATCGCAAAACCTGCACTCAGGATATGCGCTGAGAGATACGACATTACTGAACGTACCAAAAACATCTTCCAAAATGGGGCAACTATCATTTACGTTTGGTGCTGCTATGAATTGGAATGATTTGCCTAAGGATTCGAGAGAACTTAGCTCTTTTTCCATTTTTAAAAACAAGCTTTTTTAAAAAGTATTTTCTAGATTTTGAGCATTAAAAATTAAGAGCATAAGTGTAATGTACGATAGATTTTTTCTTCATATATTTGTTTAATTTATTTAATTATTTAACCAATAATCTACACGGAGGCACCCGTTTTCGATTATGTGTATATATATCTTTTTTAGCCTATTTTTTCTTTTTCGACCCCCGTATATACAATGGATATATATGTTTTGTGGGCTCGGGGTTTTTGTGTTTCTGTGTTTCTGTGCATATATGTATATATTATACTTAATTTTCTCCTTTCTTGTATTTATACTTTTAGGTTTTAATCGCAGATTTTAATATAGATTTTATTTAGATTTTATATTGCTGATCACCAGTTCATACCAGCTGTTCTATCATGTCCAGCTGATCGGTTTTTTAAAAATCAGGATAAACAAAGATATTATTATTATTATTATTATTATTATTATTATTATTATTATCATCTTCGTTTATTTAAACTTTCAGTATGCGTATCATCATCATCATCATTATTTTTATTTTTATTTTTACTCACATGTTGTTCTTATGAAGCGAGAAAATTCTAGTATAAAAAAATCTAGTAGAATCTGGAGAAAAACCCACGTGACAAGAGACAGAACAAACACATCAAACAAACCCATCCACATATTGCAACTGCCCAAATGGTTGTTATATATTTAACTGATCAGTGCCTTTCATTTGATTGCAGCGCAAAGAGGTAATACTATCGTTGTTATTTGGTCTTCTCGTCACTTATGTTCTTATAACGTCTACTGCTTTTGATAAGAAAATATATAAAGCTTTAGGTAAGTAAGTACTGTAATGTAGTCATTGACATGGTCATGTGACCAGTAGGTGTACTGTATTGACATGATCATGTGACCAGTAGGTGTACTGTATTGACAGGATGATGTGACCAGTAGGTGTACTGTACTGACATGATCATGTGACCAGTAGGTGTACTGTATTGACATGATCATGTGACCAGTAGGTGTACTGTACTGACATGATCATGTGACCAGTAGGTGTACTGTACTAACATGATCATGTGACCAGTAGGTGTACTGTATTGACAGGATCATGTGACCAGTAGGTGTACTGTACTAACATGATCATGTGACCAGTAGGTAGTACTGTATTGACATGATCATAGTGACCAGTAGGTGTACTGTATTGACAGGATCATGTGACCAGTAGGTGTACTGTACTGACATGATCATGTGACCAGTAGGTGTACTGTACTGACATGATCATGTGACCAGTAGGTGTTACTGTACTGACAGGATCATGTTACCAGTAGGTGTACTGTATTGACATGATCATGTGACCAGTAGGTGTACTGTATTGACATGATCATGTGACCAGTAGGTGTACTATATTAACATGATCATGTGACCAGTAGGTGTATTGTATTGACATGATCATCTGACTAGTCAGTAGGTGTACTGTACTAACATATCATGTGACCATAGGTGTACTGTTTAACTGTCATGTGACCAGAGGTGTACTGTCTACATGATCATGTGACCAGTAGTGTCTGTCTTGACATGACATGTGACCAGTCGGTGTCTGTATTGAAAGGGATCTGTGACCGTAAGTTGTACTGACATGATCATGTGACCAGAGGTGTACTGTACTGACATGATCATGTGACCAGTGTGGAATGACATGTGACCAGTAGTGTACTGTATGACATGATCATGTGACCAGAGGGGTAGGTGTACTGTACTGACATGATCATGTGACAGTAGTTGTGTGTGTACTAACAGATGTGACCAGTAGGTACTGTACTGACATGATCATGTGACCAGTAGGTGTACTGTGACTAGGTTACATGACGGATCATGTGACCGTAGGTTGTACTGTACTGACATATCATGTGACCAGTCTGACTGACATCTGACCAGAGGTGTACTGTATTGACATGATCATGTGACCAGTAGGTGTACTGTAAATGATCATGTGACCAGTAGGGTGTACTGTATGACGATCATGTGACCATAGGTACTGTACATGTCTAGGTGTACTGTATTGACATGATCATGTGACCAGTAGGTGTACTGTATTGACTGATCATGTGACCAGTAGGTGTACTGTACTGACAGTGATCAGTGACCAGTAGTGTACTGTAACATGATCATGTGACCAGTAGGTGTACTGTATTGACATGATCATGTGACCATAGGTGTACGTACTGACATGTCATTGACTGTACACTAACTGTAGTGGTTGACCTGATCATGTGACCCATGATCAGTGACACGGGTAGGTACTGTGACAGGATACTGTATGTGACCAGTAGGTGTACTGTACTACATGATCATCGGTGACCAGTAGGTACTGTACTGTACAGTAACTGTGATGATGATCATGTTGACCAGTAGGTGTACTGTACTGACATGATCATGTGACCAGTAGGTGTAACTGTACTAACATGATCATGTGACCAGTAGGTGTAGTACCATGATCATGGACCAGTAGGTGTACTGTATGGACATGATCAGATCTGTGACCAGTAGGTGTACTGTAACATTGATCATGTGTGTGTACCAGTAGGTGTACTGTACTGACATGATCATGTGACCAGTAGGGTGTACTGTACTAACATGATCATGTGACCAGTAGGTGTACTGTATTGACATGATCAGGTGACCAGTAGGTGTACTGTACTAAATGATCATGTGACCAGGAGGTGTACTGTATTGAACCTGATCATGTGACCAGTAAGGTGTCTGTACGGGACAGGAATCAATGTGACCAGTAAGGTGTACGGTACGAACATGATCAATAGGGACGCAGTAGGTGTACTGTACTTGAACATGATCATGTGGACCCATAGTTGTACTGGTAAATTGAACATGATTCATGTGACCAGTAGGGGTACTGTACTTGAACAATGGATCCATGTGACCAGTAGGTGTACTGTACTTAACATGATCATGTGACCAGGAGGTGTACTGGTACTGACAGGATCATGTGACCAGTAAGGTGTACTGACTGTACTTAGCTGAATCATGTGACCGAGTAGGTGTACTGTATTGAACAATGATCATGTGACCATAGGTGTTACTGTACTAACAATGAGCATGGTGACCAGTATGTGTACTGTATTGAACAAGGATCATGGTGACCAGTAGGTGTACTGTATTGAACAATGATCATGTGACCAAGTAGGTGTACTGTACGTGACAGGATTCAATGTGGAACCAGTAGGTGTACTGGTACTGACATGATCAAATGTGACCAGTAGGTGTACTGTACTTAACATGATCATGTGACTCAGTAGGTGTACTGTAATTGACCATGATCATGTGACCTACGTAGTGTAGCTGGTACTTGACAGGATCATGTGACCAGTAGGTGTACTGTACTAACATGATCATGTGACCGTAGGTGTACCTGTATTGACTCATGTGACCAAGGTGACACTGTACTAACATGAGACAAGTAGGTGTACTGTATTGGACAGTGGTGTGACAGTAGGTGTACTGTATGTGTATTGTGACCAGTAGTGTACTGGTGTGACCAGTAGGTGTACTGGACATGATTGTGGACCAGTAGGTGTACTGTATTGACATGATTTCATGTGGGTAGGTGTTGTGACCATGGAGGTGACTGTACTCCTGATGCATGTGCCCAGTAGGTTATTGTATTGACATGATCATGTGACCACCTGACATGTGACCATAGGTGTACTGTAGATTGTGACCAGTTGTACTGATCATGTGACCAGTTAGGTGTACTGTACTAAACATGATCAATGTGACCATAGTGTACTGTGAACAGATTGACAGGTGTACTGTACTAACATGATCATGTTACCAGTAGGTTCTGTACTGTATGGACATGATCATGTGACCAGTAGGTGTACTGTACAGTAGGTGTACTGTATTGACATGACATCATGTGACATGTGACCAGTTAGTGTCTGTTATGACATGATAATGTACCATAGGTGTGTACATTAGGTGAAGTGTCTGTTGACATGATCATGTGACCAGTAGTGTACTGTACTACTTGTGATCCCAGTTAGGTTGTACTACTACCATGCCAGATCATGTGACCTAGTAGGTGTACTGTATTGACCGGGATCATGTGACCCTGTATGTTAGCTGTACTAACTGATCATGTGACCAGTAGGTGTACTGTACTAACATGATCATGTGACCAGTAGTGAATACTGTACTAACATGATCATGTGAGCCGTAGGTGTACTGGTACTAAATACTAAACATGTACTACCATTATCATGTGACCGTAGTGTACTGTATTGGACATGATCATGTGACCAGTCGGTGTACTGTAATAACATAATCATGTGACCAGTAGGTGTTACTGTACTTGACATGATCATGTGATCCAGTAGGGTGTATCTGTAATGACATGATCATGTGAACTCGTAGGTTGTACCTGTACTAACATGATCATTCTGTCGACCCGTAGTGTACGTAACATGTATAGTGACCAGTCGGTGTACTGTTTGACATGATCATGACCAGAGGTGTTGTACTGTACTACCATTGATCATTGTGACCAGTAGGTGTTACTGTACTAACATGATATGTGAACCAGTAGGTGTACTGTATCAACATGCTATCATGTGACCAGTAGGTTGTACTGTCCTAACATGATCATGTGACCAGTAGGTGTACTGGTCTTGACATGATCATGTGACCAGTAGAGTGTACTGTACTAACATTATCATGTGACCAGTAGGTGTACTGTATTGACAGGATTAATTGACCAGTAGCGTGTACTGTACTAACATGATCATGTGACCCGTAGGGTGTACTGTACTGACATGATCATGTGACCAGTAGGTGTATTGTATTGACATGATCATGTGACCAGTAGGTGTACTGTATTAAATGATCATGTGACATGTAGGTGTACGTATTGACCATGATCATTGTGTGTATGAACAGTAGGTGTACTGTATTGACATGCTCATGTGACCAGTAGGTGTACTGTATTGAACAATGATCATGTGACCAGTAGGTGTACTGTACTGACAGGATCATGTTGACCCAGTAGGTGTACTGTACCTGACATGATCATGTGACAAGTTAGGATGTACTGTACTACCATGCTCCTGTGAACCGTAGGTGTACTGGTATTGGACATGATTCATGTGACTAGTATGGTGTACTTTACTGCCAGGATCATGTGAACCAGTATGGTGTACTGCTACTAACATGATCATGTGACCAGGTAGGTGTACTGTATTGACATGATCATGTGACCAGTAGTTGTACTGGTACTAACATGAATCATGTGCCCAGTAGGTGTACTGTACCTAACATGATCATGTGACCAGTAGGTGTTACTGTACTAACATGATCATGTGACCCGTAGGTGTACGTATTGACATGATCATGTGACCAGTAGGTGTACTGTATTGACATGATCATTTGTGACCAGTAGGTGTTACTGTACTGACATGATCATTGTGACCAGTAGGTGTACTGTACGGACAGAATCATGTGACAGTAGGTGGTACTGTACTAACATGATCATGGACCACTGAGTGTACTGTACGCGATATCATTTAAAACATTTTTTTTTCTATAAAGGACATTCCAAAACTTTCATTGTAAGTTCTGAATGTCATCGTACAAGTCTATCAGAAGATAATGAGGATGGCAGACAGAAATCTCTCGAAGATGAGGATGATGAAATTTTGTGTAAACCACATCGGTAAGAAATAACTACATAAAGGCCGGTTTAGACGGTACGATTTTCACCCACAACTATCGTATACAACACGCTCGCGTCTGTCGTAGGCGAGTTGTAGGCTTGATTTACACGCTACAACTCGAGTTGCAGGGTGGCGCGAGCGTGTTGTATACGATAGTTGTAGCCGAAAATCGTTCCGTCTAAACCGGCCTTAATAGTGACATATCACAAACAATGTTGGCAATGGGAAATGTTGCTTCGTCATTGCTTGTTTTTCGAGCCAGAGCATCTCACGCGCATAGTGTGAAGTTTGCTCTTGTCAATGTTCATCAGTCTTGAGTATGTACCGGTATATGTTTACCCATACCCTGAAACAGTCCGGAATTATCATAATCAAATTCAGGGCACGGCTTACTCACAGATCAAATTAGAATTGAGCGTGTTTTTAAAAGAGTTTTGTGAAGGAAGGAAAACTCGAGATCCCGGAGAAAAGAGAACCCTCCGTCACCTCACCATATCCCTAACGCTTCATAACGGCCATCAAATCAATATTAAAACCTTGTTTTTGTATGCAATTTAAAATTCTGCCACCTATTTTTCATATCCTTTCCCTTCAGACCAAGCCCAAAGTCGTGCCAGGCCGCGAACAGTTTCTTTGGAAGTCCAAGCGACACAATCACGCCAAGAAGCTGCTCTCCAGTTCCGACATCTGATATCTGCTGGTACACAGAGTCTAATCAACCAGCACTCGTTTGTTCGTTAGATTTCTGCGAGGATAGCAGAATATACATGGCTAGAATTGACCCAGATTATGGGGTTATCAGAAAGTGGGAAGCAATCACTCCATTTAGCACAGCAAAGGCTTTAGAATTCGTAACGAATAGCCGAAATCAAGGGGACACCTTTTGTTACATCAAATGTGCAGGATTCGTGAGAGTCATAATTTTGCCGCCTAAAATCCTCGTGAACACTAATCGCGTCGACTCAACGAAGAAAGTCAACGTTAATATCATAGTCCTAGATTCGATTTCTCGGCCTCATTTTTATCGAGTGATGAGGAAGTCTGTCAAAGCCTTGCGTGACATTCACCAGAATTCCACGATACCTGCCAGCGCTTTGGATTTTGAACTTTTTCAAAGTATTAGTATGCACACGTTCGAGAATATTCGACCGTTGTTTTCTGGAATTATAAAAGGTAAGTTAATGAAATATTCAGATATGCAAATTAGGGGTTTTGATACCATATTTGGAATTAAGAGTTTGGTTTCAAGATGGCCGCTTCTCTCGCATATCAAACTTTTCGGTCAATTTCCTGACTTTCAAACTGAAGGCTTACTGAATCTTTCAATCAAACGTTTTGGATATCTGTCTTTAATATAGTTTTGGGAATTTTTGAAGCAAGAGGATCAGCGGATGATATAAAATAATTTCTGTTTCCATTTCAAATTTTTCTCTTCAGTTTAGTTTAAAAACGTAAAGATCAGTGGGACTCACCCCTCGTCTTGTTAATAACATAATTTATTCAATATGGTATAGGAATTATGAAGAGGACTATTTCAACTTATAAACTCGCAGTCCTCTTTTAACGTCTCTAGTTGATTAGGGACGGGACGGGTCATCCGAGCCACGTGAAGGTCTGACCATTGTAATTACAAAGGCAGCACCTTCTCCTTAGTTATTTTAAGACCCTGAGTGTTGGTCCGGCCGAGGCTTGAACCACGACCTCCTGCCGACGCTTCTACCAACTGAGCTAACAGGGTGGCAAGTTTCTTATTTGTCTTTTTTATACTTTTATTAGCCAATGATGACTTTCTCAGCAAGTCGGCCGCAGCGCAAGAGCCACTTGGCATTGATGTCCTTTTTAAACACTTCAAAGAATACGGTTACCAAACCATGTTCCAAGAAGATCTCTGTTGGTATGATGAATGGGGGATTATGCTGGACAACTTGGAGAGAAAAAAGGACTCTAAGCCTTCTATAAAAAAGTATAGTGTCGTGACGTATTTGCGGTCCATCTTTAGGGCACATGGGGAAGGGGGGGAGAGGGATGGGGTGGCTTGAGAAAAAGGACTCTAAGCCTTCTATAAAAAAGTATAGTGTCGTGACGTATTTGCGGTCCATCTTTAGGGCACATGGGGAAGGGGGGGAGAGGGATGGGGTGGCTTTACAAACATAACACGACCCCACTCCATTGTAGAGCTAACACTTTCTTAACCCCCTTTCGTCACCCTGCAATAGTTCTCAACCCCGCCAATATGTGATAGCCCCTCCTAACCACTTTCTTAAAATAACTTAAACCATCATACAATTCTGCCGTCTCCCCATGCGCTGATATATGAAAGCCCACTTAAATGGAAACTTATCCGTTAAATTTGTGAGGCCGGTTTTGAATTACTCTCAACATGGTTTTCTTTCATCTACAGATGGAACAAGTTTAACAAGGTCATCAGCAAACACCATCTAGACCATATTGGAATAACTCACTTCTCCTGCGAAGTCTTTAGAGAGTACGGATACTCCAATCACTACGACAGGCCTCCAACTGTCTGCTTCAACGGTCGATTCTTCAGCTCGTACTTCCTACAATACTTACGTGCCATTAGGGAAGGTTTGAGGAATGTGGAGGGCGCTGCTCCAATGATCATGTATCATCATTTTAATACGCCACACACGGAGACTGGTTTGAGGGTGCGAAGCATGGACGAAGAGCTCTCAAAATTCATTCGCTTCGCTGCCGGGTAATATTACTTTATTCAGTTGTTTGTTCGCGTCTAAATGGTCGTTTTGATATTGGTGTATGGGGTTCCTGTGCTTTTGGCGGGAACTTTCGCGCTAAAACGCGCGCGCTTGTCTATTATTAATATTCTTTAATCATTTTATATTCTTTTTTCTTTATTCTTTTTTTCTTTTTATATTGATATTATTTTTAAACATTTGTGCTTTAATTTGGTTTCACTTTTAGAGATCCGTACACATGGACTATTTTATTATCCGACCACGGCCATACACGAACAACTTATGGCCTAACTGATGAGGGATTACACGAGCGATACAACCCTGTGTTGTTCATGATAATACCACACAAAACTGCCCAACTAATGGGCAAAGACAGGTTTGAAAACTTGAAGAAAAATCAGAACAGACTGCTTACTACCTTGGACATTCATGGTGCTCTTATGACACTAAATGACGCGAAGAAACCGTCCAATGATTCCCGAGTGTCTGGCGTGTTTGCAAAAATATCATCGAATCGAACCTGTAGCGAGCTACCATTGATGCCTCTCGCGAGGTGCCAATGCGAGGGAGCTGAAGAAAAGCTAATGGACAACTCCCCGAATGTGCTTTGGATGGCAGAGCTTGCTTTGGGGACGTTGAATAATGTTATACAACAACAGTATTCTGAAGGTGAGATTGAATGAGGAGTTTTAAAAACAATTCTTTCTCAATAACACATCTATTTTTCTACAGGCTCTCAGGTTTCCTTCTTTCGCAAAAACAGATTCTTTCCCATTTCAATCAAATAATGGAGTGATCATGAGGTGACAATTTCGATTCAAAAGTCACCGAGAAGCTATGTAGTTGCTGGAGAAAATCTCAAGTCTATTTATTACTCGCAACAAAAACACGGGAGGGGCGGGGATCTAGGAAAGGGGTTTGGGGACGGGGAGTTGCGCACACCCTCCTAGATGAGGTAATATCTACTTTATTAGAGAGTTTTAGATTGACTTTTTTTTCTCCCCGCAAACGGCAAACGTGACCACGTTTTCATAGTTTTCCTGTATTTTACTTTACCTTTTACAAACCTTCTCGCCAAGCGCAAATACTCTTTTGTTTTTCTACTACTTGGACTTTTTTGCGAT
Source organism: Actinia equina (assembly GCA_011057435.1). Lineage (NCBI taxonomy): Eukaryota > Metazoa > Cnidaria > Anthozoa > Actiniaria > Actiniidae > Actinia > Actinia equina. Next base: position 61,406 of record WHPX01000420.1, on the reverse strand, counting down.
TCTTTTTCAGTAATTTAAAAGAATTTTTTACTGGTCAACTGACGTTTCACGTTTGCCGTGAACGTAAATCTAAATCTCTCTATTGTGGTGTCTGAATTTGTGAACGTCCTGATCCAATCCTGAAAAACGTCTTCAGCTACAAGACAAAAAGACCCGACAAAGTAGTGTCACAGAAATTTCAATTGAAATGAATTGAACAAAAAGATCACTTATAAATTTATAAAACCGGCTTTAAGCCGAAACTTGTTTGGCCAAGTTACCTCAGTGCTACTACGACCCAAGCAAACCAAGGAAAGTCAAAACTATTGGCAAATATTCAACTCATCGAGAAGCTTTTAAATTGCACACCATCACGTATTGTTTCTAGTTTAAATTCTTGATCTTTTCATGCCTCTTTACCTTTAGTTATATCTTACTTTTCTTATAAAGCTATTTCAAAAAAGGTTGAATACTGAGTACTGCATACTGAATAGTGCCTTCCAAGACCAAAGTGCATTGTGGGTCTCGTTAATTTGAACTTAAAAGTAAATATACAGCAATTAACACTCTACATGTAGTTAGTATATTGTTTCAGATGGAATACACTAAAAATAGAATAAATAATTATTAGTAATCCTACTTTAGACAATGTCACTAGACCCACAATGCCCTTCGGTCTTGGAATGCACTATTCAGTATGCAGTATTCAGTATTCAACCTTTTTTGAAATAGCTGTATCCTTGAGCCAGCAGTAATTGGATTACCTGTTGCGGGTCACCCTGCCTCTCATTTCTGTTGGCGTAAATTTGTTATATTCATTATTATCGAAGTTAATAAAAAACATATAATGATCTTTTTCAGGGCAAAAGATTTTTTTACGCAAATATTTTTAGAAATTTTAAATAAATATTATATGTCATATTATTTTTTTGGTCGTTTTTATTTCAGATTCCGAATCAAAATCCAAGGGACCTCAAGGTTTTGGTAAATGTGTCCGTTTTGTTGGTAAATCCTTTACTAAAATAGTACAACGTAACTCAGGGTTGTTAACGACTTTTGATCTCCACATTGATTCAAGTTCTGTTGGGTTGAAAGATGACGAGGTATTTCGTGTTGCGGTAGAGCTAACGGGTCTTAAACCTTCACTTAAGTTTTTCGACCGTCAGACACTTTATAACAAATTCAAAGGCTGCGCGGACGATGCGGTAGAGCTGAAACTATGCATGTGCGACCGAACAAAGACGTCGAGCTATAAACCAGGTCCTCTTAAGACGGCAGAAATGAAGAAATTGATATCTTCACGAATGTTTGGTTCCAAGACTGTAGTAAAAGACCTTTACGAAGGATGCCTTTTTCAAATCATAAGAACTAGCAAAGTCAGCGTGGCTTATGAAGTAGCCAATTCTTGTATTGGCAAGACTTTCTCTGTCAAAGCTGAAGGAGAGTCTTACTATTTTTTGATGTCCAGAGAGTTGCCTATGGAATTTTTAGTCAAGCCGAACACTGTACACTTTATGTTTTCTAGCACCAGACAAATATTGAATCATAGCCATCTAGATATTAAGATTAAAGTAGCTAAAATGTAGCTTAGGTACGTTTTATTATTGATTTGACAATGAACTAATCTTATCAAGTATTGTGAGTATTAGATTAGTAGAACAGAAAAATAATTACTATTGGAAAGAGCATGTTAAAATATATAATAAAACTCTGGATTTGTTTGAATGAAAGTATATAAGTTGCAAAATCTCAAAATCAATCCTAACTAGTTCAAACGAGTTAGAGCTGTGCTTCGGGGTCATACGCGGACTGTATAGCGGCTGGCAGAGGCGCCGCCTTCACAGGCTTCAGTTCGACCCGGTTGAGTTTGTTTTTCAACATGCTCTTTCCAGCTATGGTAATTAAATTTTTAAAACTGTACCTAATAGTAGCTTCTGTGCATTGCGCAGTCTCGTACCAAGAGCCTGCGTTTCTTCTGGTTTGCGGCGAAGAACGAGGGCAGCCCGTACAGCCCTTCAATGGTCATAAATGTAAAGCGCATTGAGATGATTTGAAATGCGCTATATAATGATAATAATAATGATAATAATAATAATAATAATGATGATGATGATGATGATAAGAATGATGAGGATAATAATTATAATAATGATAACAATAATAAAATAATTAAGGCATTCTACACGTTTGAATAGACATTTGTTAGTGACACACTAAGGATATAGCCTAGAACTATAAAAGTTCCGCTTTATTCTCGTAAAGTATTACGCATACTGAAAGTTTAAATAAACGAAGATAATGATAATAACTTTATTTATTCTGATAAAAATCGATCTGGACATAAGAACAGCTGGTATATACCGCTGATCAGCAAATTTCATTTAATTTGTATTTGCTTTTTGTAAAAAAGCGGTATAGAGGCTTCGCACGATCACGTGATAGCAGCCATGACAGGAGGCTGCCATAAGGCTCTGTAATCAAATAAATATAGCTTACTAAACACATTATTCGAAATAGAAGAATAAAATAAGAATAGATAAAATTGAATAAAGGTAGTGTAAGCAGGCCCCACTTGTTTGGTTTAACAATATATTTTTTATTAACGATTTTACTGATACTGATAATCTTAGTACATCTACAATCCTAGTTATCCTTTAATACGCTAAACAAAACTAAGATAACGGATATTTATAATTTTCGTTTTCACTTGTTTTCATTTTCTACATGACCAACATCCTCATAAGACTGTCAATAGCCCAAGGTACCGCAACAGCGCGTTCGTTAATCACAACAGTACTCATTCAACATTCGACAAAACATAGAAAAAAAGAAGTGAGCTATTTAATTACACAGCTCAAAATTTTGATGAAATTCTTTTGACAAACATATAATATTCTTACTCTGACTTGAGTGAACTTTTTATCGCACTAACAATACTTTTCTGTTTGCGTTTTTAGATTGCAAATTGAATTCTCAATTCAAATTCACCCATGCCAATGGCATTGATAACGACGAACGTGAAACTTCATGTTCGTGCTTAAGTTTCATGTTTTCGAATTCATTTGAGATTGAAAAATTATCATTTTGAAATAAAGTAAAATGTGTTGGCTCAATTGTTACGGTCTGTAGAGCTTTAGAGGTAGCTCGTTATCCAACCAACGAACTCCTAGCTCAGTGAATTTTATTAAAAATCTAAATTGGACCCACACTTCATAATACGTCATATACTGCAAATACGATATTAGATTCACATTGAGCTGAACTCAGAAGTCACATTCGAACTGTCTGATTCATTGCAAGTAAAAAACCTCAGAGTGGGTGTTAGGAGTTTCCAACGGCTCCCAGACTTCAATTTACTTTAAATCAAGGTAGATTAAGTTTTAAGAAAATGGTTCCTGCGAAGGTAAATTATTAGTAATAAGCTGAAACAAGTTGAAATATTGATTCACAGATTATTGAATCACAACGAACAATTTTCTCGATCGTGCTGAACTGACCACAGGTAAGCCATTGGCAGACTTGACATTTTTCTATTGTACTAATTGCATTTTTTCCCCCCTTATTGACCAAAAAAAAAACTCCCAAACGACTAGGTTTAAAGGTAGTTTTAATGTGATATGCAAAAATGATTACTTTTTTGAGCGAATTAAAAGCTAGTTAGTGACCCGCAAATATGTCGTGACTACTATGTTTACGCAAAGACTGACTTAGAAGATATTCACTGAATAGTTTATCAATCTGTAACAAAGTTATTTCTTTCGAAAGCTGCAATTGTATGGAATTAACCGCACAGAGCGAAAGAAGTGTTTATTTCTCAATGATCAGGTAAAATTTCGAGGCTTTATTTCACGTTTCAATGATTTTATTGAAATTTTTGATGAATCTCCATACATTTCCTTATAACATGACACCACAGAAACCAAGCTT
>WHPX01000420.1:0-52500 GCA_011057435.1 Actinia equina | reverse complement strand
TAAAGCAGATTCTTGTTACACTTGTTTTTCAAGTTGTATTGGAAATGAAGGGTAGTTAGTTTTTATGCATCCATTTATACATATATGGGTGCAACAAGGAATTTAAGTAATGGGAGAGCGGTGGGGCCACAAAATAACGCAGATCCATCTTTTCAGCAATTTAAAACCTTTTTAAGGAAAATATTGTAACAAAAAATATGTCATAAAAGTGATAGAAGGGGAGGGGAGGGAGGGGTAGAATGTGATCCTCCCCTAAATCTACCACTGCCATATACATCCATGTGATACAATGCCATTCATTCATTCATTCGTCCATTTATTAATTCAATCTCCTTTGATCGTTCATTTAGCATTTCATCGATTAATAAGTTATTCATATTCGATGTGTGAGTTAGCCTTTCCGCTGATTTTGAGTAGCCTCGAGGTTGTTTCAAGGCCCGAAAAAAATTTGAAGATTATGGTTGAAATTGATGTCAGTTAAGAATTAAAACAGTGGTTCGTTAAGTAACACATACAAAGGAAGTGACGAAAAAACCAAAGAAGTGCAAGGAGAACTTTAACAAACAAAACAAAACAACAACAACAACAACAAAAAACAACAAAAAACAACAAAAAACAACAAAAAACAACAAAAAGCAACAAAAAGCAAACAAAAACAAAAAACAAACAAACAAAAACAAACAAAACAAACAAACGAAAACAAACAAACAAACAAAACAGCAAAAAAAACAAAAAACAAAAAGCAACAAAACAACAAAACAAAACCAAACAAAAAAACAAAAATTGTTCTCTAAGGGAGATGGCGCCTAGCTAGGTTAATCTAATGAATTGGTTTTATCTTAGCAGCAATCAACAGCGTAGTTGCTAAGCAGCAGCACGCAATGGGGCGACTAAAATAATCCATTCGTTGACAACTTTCTTTAATTTTTACGCTTACAAGAGAAGCGAGTTCATATCTATAAATATGACAAGCACACAAAATACGGCCAAAGGGACTAGACGTGGTTGGGATTACGAAGAAGCAAAGCTTATCGAGTTTTAGGTGTTTTACATTTAGATCTAGTGTAGTTCCAGCGCCGAAGCGTAAACATTTAACCAATGATAAATTGTTTTTCCAACTCGTATGAAATACAGCTGTGTTCCTCGCCTACATACTCATTTATTCAGCGTTAAAATACAGCACCATTTATTTTAGTGTCATAATATTCACATATGGCTACAAGCTTTGGACCATCAGGTGATGGCAGCCTTGTTAGATGGCAGGAACAATGCAGTCGTTTTACACGAGAAAAGATTCAATTCCCGAAGGGGTTTTATTGTTCTTCCATCTAACCACAGGCCACCAAAGCTATATTATGGGGCCAGCACGTGATGGTGCAAAACCTTTATAGACCTATTGCCACTGAACATAACGGTAAAGTAAAGAATGTACGACTTCAACTTATATAAACACTTTGAAACCCACGGACCTTTCTGGAACATATGAATATTCTACGCGAAATTAAGGCTCTAAATCCTGATAAACAGGAAATTCAAAACTTTCATTTGTTTATTTATTTATTTTTCTTTCACCATGTCATTCACAATAGACAAAATTACACTACTACAATCAGATAATGTACAGCTACTTCAAAAAGGTTGCATACTGAGTACTGCATACTGAATAGTGCATTCCAAGACCAAAGGGCATTGTGGGTCTAGTTAATTTGAAATAAAAAGTAAATATACAGCAATTAACTCTCTACATGTAGTTAGTATATTGTTTCAGATGTAATACACTAAAAATAGAATAAATAATCATTATTAATCCTACTTTAGACAATGTCACTATGAACCACAATGCACTTCGGTCTTCAGTGGAATGCAGTATGCAGTATTCAGTATTCAACCTTTTTTGAAATAGCTGTATAAGGCCTTATTAGTTAAAAATGTACTTATATGAATTGACATTATTATTATTTATTGGTATTATTTGAACATAGTGAAATACATCTCAATTATTACCGCAACTTTCTACTGCTCCGGCTTGTTATGAAATTGGGTTTTTCACTGCTGCCCAGAGAAATATAAAATGTACCGACTGATTATTTATGATTGAAGGCAGCAAAAATCAAATTTCAGTTGCAGCTTGTAATTACCGAGTTATATGGAAAACTGGAGTAACGGATGAATGAAGAGAGTTGAGGCCTAATTAGTTTTATTTTTTCTCCAGAGTACACGGTATATACAGTAGAAGTCTGCGATGCTTGGATATTTGCTAACACTTGGTTCAGTTGTGCGTCCATCCTTAACTTGTGTGCCATAAGTTGGGACCGCTACGTAGCCGTCAGGTCACCTCTCCGATACGCTGTACGCATGCGTAGATCAAGGGTTAAGATAATACTGCTTTGTATCTGCGTGTTTTCATTCTTTCTTTCATGTCTTGCTTGGCTTGGTGTTAAAGCTTCACACAATCGGATCCATCAATGTTCTACCGAAGGCATGGATATTGAATACGCTTTACCAGTCGTCTTCGTCTTGTTTGTCATTCCAGTATGCTTTCTTGGTTTTTCTAACGGCAAGATAATGATCGCTGCTCAAGCGCAACTCAAAAAAATCAAATCACAGTCGACTATATCACTTCAAAGTGAGAGTACAAGAGACTACGAGCTCCAACCGTACGAGCAGAGAACAACCCTTCAAAGAAAATTGGATTCGCTGAGAATTAGCAAAGAAATAAAGACTTACAAACTCTTTTTGACGGTGATTGGAGTGTTCATGTTTTGCTGGATGCCCTTTTTCGTTATAACAGTGATATCTTCTATAAAACCAATCACTGCGGTATATGACAACATCAAACTTCTGTTTATATCTCTTGGCTACGTTAACAGTGCTTGTAATGTTTTTATATACGGATTTCTTAATAAGGATTTCAGGAAGGCGCTGGTTATGGCGATTCAACGCAAATGGACGGCGAGGCAGAGGTCCCAGTCCTTCTCTTCATCGTCGGCCGCACGTCGTAATACGCAGGAGAGAGGGGTTGATAATGAATCTTACGTCAGCTCTACTTTACCAAGATAGTCTTTGTTATAGAAGTTTTGCACTATCACGTGACGGCAACCATGTTAGATGGCAGGAACAATACAATCGTTTTACATAAGAAAAACGTCGATTCCCGAGAGCAAAGGGATTTTATTGTTCTGCCATCTAACCACAGGCAGCCCAAGCTATATTATGGCAGTGGGCACGTGATGGTGACGTCATAGTCGTCATGCTGAGTGACCATAACAAAGCATTCCTCATTCCGATGTTGAGGAAAAACTTGGTCAATGCATTTTAGGGCTGTTTTAATTGACGAATTACACTCTATCTCGGAAATACGTCCCCTAAACAGTCCCACAGTGCACTGCAATGCACACTCGACCCAGTTTTCTCTCAACATCGGAATGGTTAATAATTTAGCTCGGCTTCTCTTGTTAGATCAACCAACATGTTGGCAGTTTCATTGTAATTTATGCTTTGGAGGATTTTGAGTGATATGGTCGCACTCCAATAATATGTCGTAATTATTCCTAAACAAACTTATTTATTTAATTTTAATTTTTATAAATATTACGAGTTTCAGTTATACATTGATTTAAAATACTGTTTTTCTGTAATTCCTCGTACACTAAAGTGCGCACGAGAAAGTATACAGGAGCGTAACCAGGGATCTTGCAGGGTGGGTGCACTGGGAATGGAAATGGAACTATGTCCAAACTAACAGTCGCCTTTAAAGTGGTATTCCAATTCAAAGATTTGCAGAACCAAAAAATTCAATATGCAGATGGATAGTGCTCTTGAGTTAATCAAAAACATTTTCATGCAATTTTGAAGCAAATGGAGATAGATGAGCGGACCGTAAGCTTTTATGGGATGGGGGGGGGGGGGGGGGGGTGCACGTGCAGCCTGTGCCCTCCCTGGTTAATAATAATAATAGTACCTTTATTTTATATAGCGTCAATTCTACAAGATTCAACAACGCTTTACATACTTTAAGCTTGAATTACAAAACACTATTAAATTGATAAATAAATGCTTCGTTTACGAAAATACTTCGGAACAAAGAAATACAATAGTATAATGGGATTCTTTTATGCTCGACCTTAGTGCACGCTTTTGAATAAATAAGTAGTATAGTATATAAGTACGGAAGGGCCTTAATGTAAATTCATTCAGTCAAGTTACACCAGCTACCGGGTAAGTTATACCTTTTCTAGATTTGTCGCTTTTTTTCTTTAGATAGTAACGTTTTGTATCACAATTATCCCTAGATTTCGAACAAGTAAAAGTAAAAGAAGATGATGATGTTAAATGATATTTAGATGATTAAAGTTCTGAAACCACGTAGCCGTAAAGTAATGTCGTTTATTTCGAAACAATAAATGATATATTCATAGTTTAAACTGGTAAAGATAATTAGCTAAGATGGTCATTGTGCGCTTGCCGGAAGAGCCAAGATTTTTCTTAAAACCTGATAGAAAATCACGGGCACTAATATTCATGTGGAGGGAGTTCCACAACTCAGGGGCTGCATGGGAAAACACCCTGTACCCATAGTTTTTAAGGTTAACAATGGGTTTTGATAGTAGATTGAGGCTAGAAGATCTTAAGGATCAAGGTGGATTTTAAGATTGAACCAATTCACAAAGGTATGGAGGTGCAGCATCATGTAGGATTTTAAAAGTAAGCAATAAGATCTTAAATTACAGGTAGCCAATGCAAGTTTTGGAGAACTGGAGTGGTATGGACAATTTACTAGAAAACGTAACAGCCCTTGCGGCTGCATTTTGGACGTGCTGAAGTCTATCTATGGATGACTTAGGTAGACCATAGAATAGAGAGTTGCAAAAATTTAATGAGGAATTCCTGATTTGACAGTAGATTGGCCATCCTGGACACATACTGTACAATGCCTATCAGACAAATACGACCTAAACCATTGAAGAGCAAGACAATTGATACCATATCTTGCTGACAGCCTTTGTAATAGAAGTGAGTGGTTGGCAGTATCAAAGGCTGCAGATATGTCAAGTAAGACCAGGATAACAGAACATTTGTTGTCAATTGCACGAAGTATGTAATTCTTTACTCGTACTAATGCTGTTTCGACAATGTGTTGTTTTCTATAGGCCGACTGAAACTTTTCGTGCAACTCATTATTTTCAAGATGTTGGCATTATTCCAGAGTTTGTAAGTAACTGCTCATTTTACTGTAAATCCATTACTTTGATCATAGCTAATATTATTATGCTCTGATCAAATTATAAATTGAATAAAACTATATATGGCTAAAGAGTGGGAGGGGGGGGGGGGGGTTGGTGGTGGTGGGGGTGGGGGTGGGGGTGGGGGTGGTGGGGGGGGGGGGACTAAGGGGCAACAACCCCCTCCACCCTTTTGTCGATCTGCCCCTGAAGATCGCCCCTGAATACCTCAAAAATGAAAAACTTAATAATAAGTAAGTAATAAGTAATAATAATAATGATGATGATGATGATAATTATAATAATAATATGTATGAGGTTTCTAAACTTTTTTTTTCACGACTTTGAGGTTAGTATCAACTCACTTTTGGAGGTGGCGTTTATTGGTAGCCAGGATCGAATTAATTTGACACCTTGCGAGCCCGCATTTAAAAGTCCAGGCCATACAAAATCTAACGAATGTGACGACTCATTTGCATTTAAGATGGCTCAAACTAATGCCTGCCCTGATCAGACACTTAGAAATATTGGAAGCTTTGTCCGTCCGCCCATCCGTTAGTCTGTCCACCGATCAATAGGTCAGTCGCGCTTAATTCATGAGCCACTTAGCTCTAAGCCATAAGCGCTTTAGGAAGTGAGTTTCGGCAGAGATACATACATATATAATCTATATTGATGTGTCTTATCGCTCTAGCACCTAATATAATGGCACTTATTGAGGATGCAAATAAAATATTGAATGAATAATAAACTACAAATATAAAAAAATATGAGCAATTTCATTTGCATGTATCCCTATTTTTCCCTGCAGTCTCTAATGTTAAAATGTTTCAACTTTGCAACATTTGAGGCTTGTTATCATAGCTTTTCTAAACTCCTTGTTAAAGACTCCATAGATAAAAATATTCATAGCACTATTGCAATAACCAAGAACAATGGTTATATAAAAGACAAAAGAACTGAACTTATTGACAATATCAACAAGCATGGACACATAGAATGGACACCAACAGACCACGAACACCCCGATAACGATAAGAAAGGTTTTGAATGTCTTGATCTCTTGCTTGATCGTTCTTGTCAGTGTTTTTCCACCTCGCTCGGAAGTCGAACTCTTATTATTAATCTGGTGGAGGATCCCGGATGTAGATCTACCGCTGGAATCGAGCGTCAACACTGGACTATTATCGATGCTATTTCTGCTCTCGAGATTACAATTCCAGTTGTTACTAAAACTAAGCCGCATCGAATCCTCAACTGCTGTGATTCTTTTCTTGTGTCTTCGAGCTGTAATCCAGACTCTTCCGTTCACAAATATCAAAAAGGCTACAGGTATGAGGAAGACAAGAAGGACACCGCATACTGCAAAGGCAACGTCTTCGATTCTATGTATCGTACAGTTAGTCCTCTTGTCTATACTAGAATTTGCTTTAGCGATAAGAATGATTGATAATGAAAAGCTTAACGTCCAACTGATTATTATCATTTTGCGCACTCTTGTATCGCTCATGTGCGCTTTGTAGTGAAGCGGTGACGTCACTGCTACGTAACGATCCCAGCTGACCAGACAGAGGTTGAGAACTGATGCAGAGCAGAACCAGAAGTTGAACAGAAGCCATGCTTTGCAAGTAAATGATCCCAATATCCATCTCCCTTAAACCAAAAAAATAAGAATGAACCATTCAAAAAAGAGTGAACAACAGCAGTATTACAGGCATGAAGCGTAAGGGAGAAACCGGTCTGTCTATCTGACTGTCTGTCTGTCTGTCTATCTGTCTGTCTATAAGGAAGACACTAGATTACCACAGGAAGCCCAAGCTCTGTTTAGATTACTAGATTAATAGAGAACAGAAAAGAGAACATAAGATGACGAGTTGAAACAATTGGCATCGATCTCAAAGCAACTCAAAATGTCACGTGGTATGTAATCCATACATCTCATTGGTTGAGAGGTTGCCTACGCCCACTTTGGGCCACCTTAATTTTGAGTAAAAGAGAATACAACAGAAACTAGGCTCCCGGTGTTAAAGACGTATCTGCGGTCTTTCCTAATAAAATATTGCAGGCTCAGCAATAACAATGATGGCGATTTTTATCGAAGGAAGAGGAGGTAAAAAGACTATTGAAATCATGTTTATTCATGGAGACTTACGTAACAATCAAATAAAATAGGGACCGACAGATCCAAGTGAGCAATCGGTGATTTATTTGGTCTACTAACAAGCATTTCCTGTCACAAAGCAAAGATTCTCTTTCAGCCCATGGATCGCTCTTCAACGCTAATGAGTAGTATTGACATCATCTACAATTAGCTCTGCTTCCCTTTAAACTTACTCATGATAATCAGAAATAACCTTTCGTTCTGTTTTTCTAAGTCTTTATTGATATTCTGCAATGGTGCGTAGGTGACCACAAAAAGTTTTTTTCTATAAAATATTTTGTGTGTGTGTGTGTGGAGGGGAATTTATTTATTTTAAAGCTACTCAAAATAACTAAAATTAAAAATTAAAAAATAAAATAAGTAACAAATCTATGTCATTAAATTTGCGGCCTAAAAATATAAGTGCAAAAATTACTTGATGCTGATTGGCTGAAATACAGTGCAAAAAAAAAAAAAAAAAAAAAAAAAGTAATGCAGTGCAAATTACAAACGGAATTCTCGCTTTTGATTGGATAATAAACAATAGAAAATGATTTTATCCAATAAGATGATAGATTTTTATGACGAAAAATTTGAGGAAAATTTGAAGCAAGCGAGGGGGAAAATGGCAGCCATTTTATCTTAGGTGAAAGTAAGCAAAGATTTTACAGATTTTTCTATCAAAAAACTAAAAAAAAAAACCAGTTTAAAAAAGAAAACACAAGTAAAAGTTCATCGTTATTGCTGAATATATGGAAGAAAAAGTGAGAAGAAAACAATGAATTGAGGGAAATGAGCCAGCCGATCTAGATAAAGAAAATACTCGAGCGATTCTTTGCCGAAGTAAAGCAAAAACTAAAACAGAAATGAAAAAGACTATGAGCAAGACCATTAAACACGATGTGGTAAGTGCTTACACAATATTTTGGTTTACGAGATCCCAAGCTGAGCCGCAAAGTTTTCTGAACACCTTCAACAACTGTCAGGTATAATTTTTTTTCAATGTCTTACAACTCCAGTTAGCTGCAAAGTCAGCCAATCCAAATGTCTTCATTCCTAGTGATTCAGATTTACTTAACAGTAAAAAACACTGTTTACAATTAACATATAGCCAATTTTTCGTTTAAAATGGTTAAAAAAATCTTTGTTACATGTATTCGAAACCAAAATCGTTTTGAATATAGTTGGTCGTGAACGAACAAATTTCATAAAATATTAAGCTTATGCATTGAATATTTCACATCTTTTCGTCTCTCTCTCTCTCTTTTTTTTTTTTTTGTTGTTGTAATTTTTTATGTGTCATTAATAAGTAATAACACGATTTCTTGTTCGGTACATTTGCACAATTCATTAGTGCTATTTTTAATTCATTTGCAATAAAGACATCACAGGGCTTATAGTCCAGTCATCCTGTGAAATTTTGGGGGGTGGGGTTGGAACAAATTGCAACAGAATTTTTCTCAATGCTGTTTGACCCGTTAGGGTAAGTTAATCAACATACTAAAAGTCCCAAAAAATCCCTTCGGTGGAACATCCCTAAAAACGGCTTTTAATATTGTCAAGAATTACACAGGAAGCCCAATACGGGGAAAATATCAATTTCCCAAACAAACATATGTAAACTTGTTTCTTTCTCTAATTCTACATTGTGCTGAGGCAAGTATATCAAAATTAAGTATAATCTTTTCAATATCAAAACAAAAAACGATAATAATTGGTAAGATTCTTCAATAAATGCAAATGTAAATACCACAGGAAGCCCATACTTTGTAAATTTATTATAAGATAATTAAATGGGTCCTAAAAATAAGTATTTTGATAGTAATGAATCACTTCTATACTTATCTATCTCTTATGAGTACTTTTTTCGTCTATCGAGAAGCCAGGATTTAAGAAATTTGAAAAGAAACGCCTGAATTTGTTTCCAGACCTCTCTTCGGAAAAGGTAAGTGATGCCTTTCAGATTTTTACATTGAACTATAAAGTCTGGAAGTTGTAGTCTTTTATGAAGCGAAAAATTGCTGTGGGGTTTCCTTGGCTGCTTATTCTTTTACCCTTAAGCACTTTCTATATTGATGAAGGTAAAAATTATACATAGCTGATGTATTTTGTGACTAAATTACATTTTTATGAATGTAGAACCATTGTTTCAATTTTGATTATAGAAACGATAAATGACACGAAGAAGACATGGAGAATGGATGCATGCTTATTTTGCGGCGAAAGCTTGAACAACGATCAGCCAACAGTTGTATTGGGAGAGAAAGGAGTTAATAGTATCAACAGAATCTCGTCTCTTTCTGGTCAAGCGATCCAAGTCAATGTTGGCCAAGTCGTGCATGTTAATTGTCGATGCGACTATTCACGTAGACCAGCTAAACCAGTCAACACCCAATCAGTCCTTGAAGCAAGTAACAAGGTACCATCACTTAACCGACGTTCGCTGACCCCAAGATTTGCTTTTAAAGAACACTGTTTTTTTTGTGGTAAACCAGCAAAATACGATGGGAAAAAAAGGGGATTTGAAGTCATACCTGTGCGAACCATAGACTTCCAAAAGTCCATCTATGAAACGTGTGAAACAAGAAATGATGAATGGGCGAAAGACGTGTTTGGAAGAATAGAGTTCGTCAGTGATTTGCATGCTGCTGATGCAATTTATCACCAACAATGTAGCGTTAATTTCCGAACGAACAAACAAATTCCAAAGCAGTTTAATGAGTCTTCCCAACAGCCAAGCAAACTGCAAAAGCAGGCAGGGAGACCAGTCGACGAAGAAAAGAATGTCGCGTTTTCAAAAGTTATCGAGTTCTTAAAAAACAATGATGATGAGCAATTGAGTGTCGCTGATTTATGTAAAATGATGAAAGAGTATCTTCGTGAGTCTACTGAAGAGGCCTATAGCACGAAATATATGAAAACAAAACTCTTGGAGCATTTTGGTGATGACATTGTCATAACAAACATCAAAAAGGTTGCTAATGTTGTAACATTTAACCGTACGGCAAGTTCAATAATAAACGAGTTCTATCATCAACCCAAGCAAGAAGACGGAGATGCAGAGAAGATACGTATAGTTGAAACAGCAGCGGAGCTAATCAAGAGTGAAATTAAAAAAGTAGAATCTAAAGGAGAAGAATATCCTTCACTTGATGAAATATATTCCACACATGAAGCGATGAAATTTGTTCCTAGCTTACTTCAGAAGTTTTTAAGTTTGCTGATAAGAGGTAAAGATGTCCATTTAAAGATTGCATCGCTTGGCCAAGCTCTTACTCAAGCAGTTAGACCAAAAGCACTTTTAGCACCTCTGCAGTTTGGACTTGCAGTACAAATGCACCACCACTTTGGTTCGAAGTTTTTAATTGATTCGTTGAATTCTCATGGATTTTGCTCATCCTACACTACTGTTCAACATTTTGAAAGAAGCGCTGCAACCACACGTGGAACTGAAATTACAGGCTGGATACCAGGCAAGTTTATGCAGTACGCGGCAGACAATGTAGACCACAATACAAGAACACTTGACGGAACTGGTACCTTCCACGGTATGGGAATGATTGCTGCCGTAACACCATGTTCCACATCCAGTCAAAGAATCCCTAGGAAATCGGTCACAAATGAAGAAATATGTGCTGCTGGAGCAATAGATATAGTCCACCACAGAGGCCCAACCGAATGTACGTCACTAAAGTACAACGAGCTGAAAAATTTTAATGTGCGAGATCATACCTCAAACCTTGATCTTCTGTTTAAGTTAACACTTCCATTACTATGGTCTCCAAGGCCAGCCTGGTCCGGGACCATGCAACTTGTGTGCAAGGGATCACACCCTGGTCAGTCATCAGTATTGTTTCTACCAATGATAGATATGGACCCTGGGGACATGACCTGCATTTACTCTACTCTTTGGTTTATAACTCGCCACGCAAAACGCTACCGCGTCACGCCAATTGTCACGTTTGATCAGCCATTATGGTGGAAAGCGTTAACAATTATAGAGAATGAGCCTTTAAACAGTGACATGAAATCGATGGTTTTACGTTTAGGAGGACTGCACATCGAAATGAGCTTTCTGGGCTGTATTGGTCACTTAATGGCTGGCTCTGGTTTAAAGGAAGTGCTTGAATTGGTATATGCAAGTAATGCGGTTGTCCACATGCTTACTGGTAAAGCATTATCAAGAGCTGTAAGGGGCCATTTACTCGTTGATGCTGCCTTAAATTCATTACTTATATCTGACGCATTGAACATTGCTATCCCAGAGGTTCATACACAAGTTGAAGACCAAGAGGTAAATGCTGTGCCAAATGCAGAACAAGATATTGTGGCAGTCAGAGATCTTTACAAGAACCTTATTGAAGGTTCTTTTACCACTACCCAGGTGTGCTCTGCCAATGCGCTTCAGAATATTGCGAACATTTTACAGAATAAAAGGTATCTCATATAATAGAAGCTATATTCATTATATGAAGTGAAATATATAAAGACCTATTTATTCTAAATTATTAAATGACAAATAAACATTCTTTTTATGTTTTAGAAATTCAATGAAAGCCCAGCGTACTGCCATGCTATGGATGCAATATATGGATATGATCGATATTCTCAGAAAATTCCAAAAGGCTGAAAGAACAGGCAATTGGGACCTTCATCTCCAATCCGTTCATGAAATGCTGCCCTATTTTGCTGCCTCGGGACACAATATGTATGCCAAGTCTGCTTACATCTACTTGCAAATGATGGCTGACCTTGAAGATAAGAACCCTGAAGTGTATAAGAGTTTCCAGGAGGGTCTACATGTCGTGCGCAGAAGTGATCGATATTGGGCGGGACTTTCTACTGACCTTACCATTGAGCAAGTATTAATGAGAAGTATAAAAACAAGTGGCGGTCTTACCAGGGGCCGTGGAATGACAGAAGTGCAGCGATTGATATGGGTGATGTCCATGCCTATGTGTGCAGCAGTCAACAACGCTATGCAGAGTCTAACAGGTGTAAACTATTACACTAGTGAGCAGCATATAGACACATCAGTAGCTAGACAAGAGCGCGACTTTAAAGATACAATGGAAATAGTTGCCTATCTTCACTCAAGAAATCCGTTCAGCGCAGATCCTTCGTTACGAAGTATTTCGACAGGCGTAGTTGCAAAAGAAACGGTCAACGCAGATAAAGCCAAACAAGTAGGAGAAAGTATACTTATTTCAATGAAGGGTAAGCTTGTACATGAACACACTTTCAAAAAGAAAGAACAAGCTGTGACGCTTGCCGCGAAGACCACCATCAATGTTAAAGGGACGACTGTTCAAATAGATTCCCAGCTCCTGTTCCAAAGGTTCGTTCTCGTTGCCACTGGCGGAAGGTATGACAATCCAAAAGAACTGTTCCAGTTTGAAATGTGTAGTTACCCTCCAGCACTTTTTGATGCTTCTCTCCTACCACGACAGGCAAACAAACCTGCCCTAGCCGACGCCATCTGGGAGGAAGTGAAAGATAATTTACCGTCTGAGCTTCCAAAGCAAGAATACGCCTTTGTGCTGGATGGCGGTGCCCTACTTCACAGAGTTTCATGGCCTCGTGGTCTGACGTACGATGAAATATGTGACTTATACATCCAGTATATAAGTTTTAGGTATCCCGGCAATGTCACGATTGTTTTCGACGGTTATGAAGACGGCCCTAGTATAAAGGACTGTACCCACATGAGACGTACAGGACAATATGAGGAGACAGTGAGTTTTCAACCAGACATGGAGATGAAAGGCAAAAAGGAGCATTTTTTGTCAAATGCCTCCAACAAACAACGGTTTATCAACCTGCTAAGCGCAAAGCTTCAATCAGCTGCATATACCACAGTCCATGATCATGGTGATGCTGATCTTCGCATTGTGCTCACTGCCATTGATATGAGTCAATTGTTTCCAACTATTCTAGTCGGTGACGACACAGACTTGCTGATTCTTTTGTTGTACCACGTAAACAGTATAAGCGCACACGACATTTTTTTCAAGCCAGAGCCAAAACTAAGATCTACGAAAAGAAGAATATGGGACATCAAGAAAACAAAGTTGATTTTGGGGCCCAACGTGTGTGACAACATACTCTTTTTACACGCAATACTTGGGTGCGATACCACTTCTCGACTTCACGGAATTGGCAAAGGGCATGCATTAAAGAAGTTTAAAATAGATGAGAGTTTCCGTCAGCAAGCAAAAGTTTTCGGGTGTCAGGCAACCACAAAGAACGATCTGATTGCTGCTGGAGAAAAAGCGATTTTATCTATGTACAACAACAGAAACGATAAAACGCTTGATGAGCTACGATATACAATTTTTTGTCAAAAGGTTTCTACTGGATCTTCATTTGTTCAGCCAGAAAACTTACCACCAACATCTGGAGCAGCTGCATACCACAGCATGAGAGTGTTCTACCAAGTCCAACAATGGAAAATGAACAACGCATTAACACCTTCCGATTGGGGATGGCAGATTGTGGATGGCAAACTGCTTCCCATCAAAACAGATCGTCCAGCAGCTCACAAGGCACTTCTTGAGATAATCAGATGCAATTGCAAGTCAAACTGCAACAATAATCGGTGCACTTGTAAAAAGTATAACTTGGATTGTTCTCCTGCATGCGGTACCTGTCAGGGTCAGAGTTGTTTGAATATTACCCACCAGCAGTTGGATGTATAGGCGGTGAATGGATTCAGTACTGTTTGCAAAGATGTTTTGATAATGATAGGGGGTTTTCAAATGATATATTTTTAAATTTCTATGTTTTATGACAATGTTATCATCATTTTAAGTCAAAATGATAAATTTACAAAGCATGGGCTTCCTGTGGTATTGACATTTGCATTTATTGAAGAATCTATCCAGATTATTATCGTTTTTTGTTTTGATATTGAAAAGATTATACTTAATTTTGATATAAGTGCCTCAGCACAATGTAAAATTAGAGAAAGAAACAAGTTTACATATATTTGTTTGGGAAATTGATATTTTCCCCGTATTGGGCTTCCTGTGTAATTCTTGACAATATTAAAAGCCGTTTTTAGGGATGTTCCACCGAAGGGATTTTTTGGGACTTTTAGTATGTTGATTAACTTACCCTAACGGGTCAAACAGCATTGAGAAAAATTCTGTTGCAATTTGTTCCAACCTAAACCACAGGATGACTGGACTATTATTACGCGCGTGACCTTGAACAACTGCAAAGTGTTTACTTTTTGTCCTAATTTTTGCACTTGTATCATTAATAAGTAATAATATGGTTTCTCGTTCAATTTTGGATTAATTTGCACTCGTTAGTTTTTCAAAGAGTCAAATTGCATATGAATTGTTAAAATCCCAATTTCAAAAATTGCAAATTGCACTTAATACGGATCATCACTGGATTACAAGAACATTCTAGATAAAGTAAAAATAGAGGCTTATTGCTGAACAACAGAAAACTCGAAACTTACTTGACAAATTGGTGGATGATTGGATTAGATGAATGGAAAACCAAATTATAAAAGTATTTCTACCTTTTCCGATTATTACAATTATCATTATTAATGGTTATGAGATGAGTTCGGCTTCGAATAATGGCTGGTTTTTGTGATATTGTCATTGAATGATGAAACAAAGTCACGGAACTGAATCATCGAATAACGTTTGAATCGCGGTGAGACGGTACTGTAACACGAACATTTGGACTCAATTCACAATGGTTTAACGAAAGTCTCTCAGTTCTCATCAAATAGATTTTTTCACCGATGCTCTCGCGGAAGCCTGCTGTTTTGAGCGAACTGAAAAACATGAACGAGAATGTTTACTCTTGCTTATCGAAATAAAAAATGACCATAACAATGGACGAAAGCCATTCAACATTTGAAACGAATAAATTTTTTCACACGATATGAAGATAAGATAGTCATTCACGAACTTTTGCCTGGGAAATAAATGTTTCGTATGATATATTTAGAACTAAAAACTCGAACTAAGTTGGTCACGGAGTAGAGTGCATTTAGTAAAAGCGTGAAACTTTACTAATACTAAATTGTACTATTTTGTACAAATTAGTAATTAGTAAATTTAGTGTGCACGTGCAATCAATGAACCGCGATTGTGCGAATAATCAAGTCGAGCGCAGTCGAGCGCGTTTTAGAAACGCTTGTGTACAAAAAGCAACGAAACCACTAGGTATGATTACTTTTGTGATACTGAATGCCGTGTACATTTATTGACGTTTACAGCCAGCCAGAGTATTTGTAAGGTGAGCGAGCTGTAATAGAGTAAGTAGCACTTATTCTTCTAGTGTGCCAAACCATTTCACTTGCGGTTATTTTAGCTTTAGATGTGTCTCGTGTCTTGATTTTGCAGCAGCGCGAAGGAATAGAAAGTTTAAAACCATTTCACTTGCGTATTGTGGTTATTTTAGCTTTAGGTGTGTCTCTTGTCTTGATCTTGCAGCAGCGCGAGAGAATATAGGCTTTAAAACCATTTCACTTGCGTATTGTGGTTATTTTAGCTTTAGATGTGTCTCTTGTCTTGATTTTGCAGGAATTGATAAAAACTTTCAAACCATTTCACTTGTGTATTGTGTTATTTTTTATTCGACGCACGTGCGCATTTGCTCTTCACGCTTCAACTAATTTTTAACAAAATAGTACTAAATTGTACTATTTAGCAATTAGAGTTTCACGCTTTTATTAAAAGCACTCTAATGAAAAAAAAACAAAACAAAACAAAACAAAACTATAAATGGATCGTAGACTCTTTCGTTTTCTGTCCATAATGAGCTTCGATGTCAAGATGCAAGCGAGGGTGTTTTTTGAATGATATATTGAAAGAAATACATGCTATCATATCCCCTTATATTTTTCAAGAAAGAAGTGGTTATAAATATTACAATTAACTATGCCATGCCGATAGTCTTGAAACAATCTTTAAAAAAAATTTCAAATTTTTTCTTTAATTTTTGCTCGTAAGAATTTTTGATCGGCTATGATTTGTGTTTGTTAAAAGTATCTTAATTTTGAGATTTAAATTGAATTGAAAAAAGGTGGAATTAATATTTCTGTCGGCTTACCTGTCATTTCAAAAGTAAGGTGATAAGCGAGCGAGATTGGAAGAACCACAAGTCCAACTAGAAAGTCTGCCACAGCCAAACTCGCCACGAAGAAGAACGCTGAAAACCTCAAACGTCGAGTCGTGAAAATAGTCCAAATAACAAGAAAATTCCCAACCAGAGTACAAAACATCAGAAGTACTAAAAACACGGCAGTCAAAGCAGTTTTTGGGCTTTTAAGTACTTCGGATAGAGTATGATAATGATAAACTGTAAAATATGTCGAGTTTTCTTCAGCCATTTTGATTGAAAAGATGAAATTCTTTTTGACGTAAAGTATTTGAATCTTCGCCTTAGCTCTGACCAAGAAAATTATGCCATTTCTTATAAAAATACGTCTGCTGAGTACGATAATAAGCAAAAACAAATGGTATCATGTCATCGACAGAAAGTATGTTTTTAGAGCACTTGAAGTTCACTCAACTGAACCCGCTAAACAAAACGGTATTTGCAAAATGAATATTGCTTCTTGGAAGTTGCTGGAGAACCTATTCTAGTCTTACTAGCTTTGAATTCATGCCAGAGAGTTGTAACGTATATATTAAACGCTCAGTGAAAGTAAATAATTCGGCCTCTGACAATCCGGCAAATTGATAATATTACAATTACCAACTGTCAGACGCTGAAACAATGTACTTTTGCTTTCAAACGGAAATGTTTAGGCAATGTTATCTGAGTATTAATTAGAACAGTGAGCTTTTTTTAACTTCTAGATTATAATTTCAATAACAAGAAAATCTATCCACGATATTTTGTACTGCAGGTGGTTTCGTTATTTGTTGAATTCCAGCTAGAATTTTTTTTTTTTTGCTATCTTTTTCGGTTAAATAAGCTCTAGAGTAAGTTTTTTGTGAGTGTTTTTTTTTTCTTGATGAAGAAAAATTGTTGCTTGGTAACACTCGACTTTTACATGTAATAACTTGCGAAACTCAAAAGAAATCCTAAATAAATAAATAAATAAATAAAAACAAGAAAAAAAAAAACCAAAACAAAACAAAAAAAACAAAACAACAACAACAACAAAAAAACAAAAAACAAAAAACAAAAACAAAAAAAAAAAAAAAAAAACCATTAAAAAAAACAAAACAAAAAAAAAAACCAACAACAACAAACCACTAAAAAAGAAGAAACAGCCAAAACAGTCGACTTGAAAATAAACCATGTTTTTAAATAAACGGTGTCTTTTCTAGTAGGAGAAAGAATTTTCCTTGAAAATGCAGTAACAGAGACCTTTTCATAACAGGAGTTTAGTCCCGACTTTATATTGACACTGTGCTCTCAGCTTTAACTTTTTTTCCCTTTTCATAAATTATCAGCCCTAGACAAACGAAATTTCTAGTAATTACGAATATAATTTTGAATTTTCTTAATATTTCTACCGACAGTGCATATATCTTACGAATTTTTTTTGGCTTTTAATAAAGAAAGTTTCGGAAGCGAGAATACTAGATCATTGGCAGCTTTAGTAAAACTGATTGCGATCTTCTGATCTTATTATATCTTCTTTGCATGAATTTTGGCGCATTTGAAAACTTTCAGTTTAAGCCAAAACTCTCCTCTTTTGTTTGGTTTTGTTATTCAAACGTGGGCAAAAGATAAAGAATGTTATTTTTCCTTTTGTTCTGTTTTGTATATTCGAATTTATGCACAAGACATTCTACATGATCGTGATACGATTAAAGTAAAGCAGCTGAAGAAGAATCGAAAGGGGAAAAAATTGATGAATAAATAAATTATAAAAAATAAAAAATAAAAAAGAAAAAAAAGAAAAAAGAAAGATGAAAAAAAAAAAAAAGAAAAAAAGATTAAACTAAAAATAAGGATCGGACTCCTCTTAACACAGCTTTAAGAAATAAGAAGTATTCCTACTGAGTAGATTACAGAACCTCCGTGGCCTGAGGCTATCTATCATCATTGACCGTGTTATTCATTTAACACGTTGTCAAAACTGTCTGTCAAAAGCCAATGTCATTATTATCTGTGTACAATTTTTCTTCTTTCTACGGCTAACCTAATAACTATAAAGATATGAACATTTCATATGTATATTGCGCATGAGTGCATTCTTTTTTGATCCTGCATGCGTCCCTCTTGCTCAACGATAAAGAACATAAACTCGCTATAAAAATGGCCAAGAAATCTAACTCATTCAAAGAAGAAAACTTTCTATTTTTGTTTCAAGAGCATTATCTCCAGCCCACTTGACCATGCCCAAGTAGTTTTAGTGAATATACAAATGACTGGTATTAGTTGCATATGGGATTGTTTGAAGGATGGCCATTTCATTTCAGCTGTCTGAAGCAAAAGCCGCCACAATCTCTCCCACCAGGCGGAATCCAGTGATAAACATCCTGTTTTTCATTTTCTGATAGTAGAATAGCACCGTCACATGCTGGGATTTTACTAGTGCAGCAATCGTCCTCTTCGACACGATTTTTCAATTTCGAATTCCACTCATGAAATGAAGTCCACTGATAATCATTAAGAATTATTCCCCTTAAAGTTGACTTGTTTTCTCCCTGCCATGTTGGAAGGAAATTCATTTACTTAAAGAAAGATTAGGACTGAAGACACCTGTTAAAACTGGCATGTTTAACATAAAGTTAAAATTATAATTTCAAAATCAAAAATATTTTCAACTCTGCTTTTCTTCCTTCAAATTACTGATTTTAGTTATTTTGCAATATTTTATTTCCGTGTGCCCTGCTACACGCATTTCCCTTTTTGAAATCCACAGGCGGAAATAAGCAGTTGCACGAATTTAACATAAAATGATTTCGCTTCTAAAATTAGCTTTTATTTCTGGCATGCTTAACTTAAATCATAATTTTGGGATTATAAATAATTTCAATTTCGCTTTCCCAACTTTAAATCAATGATTTTAGTTGTTTTTTATTATTTATTTCCGCGTGCCCTACTACACGTATTTTCCGTTTTGAAAACGTGCAGTTGCACTAATATAACTTTAAAATGTTTTCGCTTCTAATTAACTTTTATTTCTGAGTCATGCTAGAAAGATGTGAAAATGTGCAGTTGCACGAATATAATTTTAACTTTCAAATGAACTCTCATTTCTGAGCCATGCTAGAAAGATAGACTTTATTGCAGGCAAGATTTAAAAAAAAAAAAAAAAAGAGAGAGACACACACATGAAATTTTAAATTAAGAAGATAAAGTTAAACTATGGAAAAATTAGGAAAGGAAATGAATAGTAAGAAGAGCAAAAATAAAAGGGAAATACAGCCCCCTTCCAAAAGAGAAAAAGAAAAAAAGAAAAATAGAAAAAAAGAAAGAAAAGGAAGGAGAAGGAGAAGGAGAAGGAGAGGGAGAAGGAGAAGAAGGAGAAGAAGGAGAAGGAGAAGGAGAAGGAGAAGGAGAGGGAGAAGGAGAAGGAGAGGGAGAAGGAGAAGAAGGAGAAGAAGGAGAAGAAGGAGAAGAAGGAGAAGAAGGAGAAGAAGGAGAAGAAGAAGGACAAGAAGAAGAACAAGAAGGACAAGAAGGACAAGAAGAAGGACAAGAAGAAGAACAAGAAGGACAAGAAGGACAAGAAGAAGGACAAGAAGGACAAGAAGAAGGACAAGAAGAAGAAGAAGGAAAAGAAGAAGAAGGAAAAGGAAAAGAAAGAGTGAGGAAAAACAAAAACAAATACGAAAACAAATGAAAACAGAATTAAAGAATAATAATTTAGGAATAAAAACGTATATTCAGTTTTATCTATTTCAAATTTACATCCAACGAAGTTAGAATTTGAAAAAAAAAAAAAAAAAAAAAAATATATATATATATATATAAGCATATCTTTGCTCTTCATAATCCCTTCCCCGTATTGCTATCTTACTCTATTTAAAAGTTATTGAACCAGACTTAATCAATGCGATATGTTTTTAGTTTTTAACAGTGTTCTCCGGTTCTCGTTCTAATGACAAGTCATAATTCTCAACAAGGGTTTTGACTTTCGCTGTCTTCATCAGTAACTTAGCAACGCCAGGATGTCGAGGGTAGCTATAGCCCTCAGCGGCAACCCGGTAACTGTACAAAACGTCTTGGAGCTCCGTTGACACGTCTGCGCATGCGTGGTTGGAACCGACTTCATCCTCCGAGTAAACACTTTGGATGTAGTTCATTTGACCCAAGACATCACCCAGGAAATGAAGAGAGTTGGTGTTGTTTTTGCACGCCAGTCGGTGTCTGTAGTAAAGAGCATAATCATCTGATGATGACGTCAGGATGATTAGATGACGTAACATACTGGAGAAGAAAATGAGGCTTTAGAAGTAAGTAATAGAAATAGAATACAATAGAAACAGATAAACAAACCAAGTGAATAATATGTTCAAAAACCAGTACATTTATATGGAATCCGAGAACGATGTCCGAAATTTTTGGTGGCCGTAACACAATCAAATACAATTTATACCACGTGATAACTAGCGCGAAAAGGTGAGTTATATATAATCAGTATAATTTGTTTGTAAAGGTTATTGTAGTGTACCTTTTACTTTTGTGTTTCAATTTTTTCCAAGTGTGTTGTAATCTGTAGACAGGAGGGGATCGTAGTGACGTCACAAGGGCCTTGGTGGCGTTGTAGTTGTGTATCTCTGCACAGCGGTCAGCCATCTGAGAAAAACAAAACAAAAAATAAATCATTTGCCATATCGTTTTTTCTCGAGCAGCGCTATTTATGGCCAAAGAAACCATTCTCAAGGGATTGACACGAGAATTGATATGAGAAAACATTACACTCAATGTGAATGAGTTTAAGGGACATTTTAGAAGAGGAATCTAGAAGTAGGGTTACATTGCCTTGGCTTCCATTATACAAAACACAAAAATAATACTCACGGGATTAAATCGGTGTTTGATGTGAGAAAAATTTACTTTCAATGTGAATGAGACTTTGGGACTTGAGACTTCAGGCTTCTTTCTCCGCTTGCAATTTATTTGTATAAATGGTGTAGTAAACTCTCACTGTATAGCTTACCTCGATCACTTTAGCTATAACACGAGCCCGTTGTCCTGGTCGTTCATGGGCGAGTATTTCTGTGGTTACTATAGCAACCATGCGCGAGTAGAACTCGGCCATTGCTGTGACGTTTGGAGAGCAAGTCCCCTGTGTAACATGAAAACACATTTATTACTAAATTATTATAAAATAGAAAACGTTTGGTGTTGTATTATAAACAAAAAATCGTACAATGTTCTCGAACGATTCGGAATTTATAGAAACCCGTAATGTTAAAAGGCTCGTCCAATCTTGAAAATTTTCAAAACATCACTCGTACCTATAAATTCACCTTTTGAGCGGACACTAAAAAGTTCGGACATCCTTCTCGGATTCCCATTCACTGAGTTTAAAAAGAAAACTTAGTTCAGATGAATTTCATTAGTTACTTTTCCAAAAAGCAGTAAAAAAAGCTTCAATCAAATCAGAAAAATGATATGTTGCTTGTATTTAGAGAGCTAACTAAACAAACCAAGTAAAGAATTTGTTTAAGAGTCAGTACATTCGTATCGAAATCCAAGAACAATGTCCGAACTTCTTGGTGACACAATCCAACACCAAGTGATGGCTAGCTAGCGCTCAAAAGGTGAATTCCGAATTATACTCGAGATCGTGCACTGATTTCCTATACAAATAACCTAAAGTATCAAATATCGGAGGATACTTGTACACGCTCCATGCTGTTTTCTGTGTGGATATTTGTACTCTACTCAGTAAGTAATGTTGAACCATAGCATATGTTCAGATTTTTTCTCACATCAGAAGGGAATAATCTTGTTTTGACCTTCATAGGTTAGATAATAAATCAAGTTTTCTAAATCAACACTGAAATATTAAATAATACACTCACTCTTTCTTGAGACTTCCATCTTTGGTCTAGGATCTCGTCCTGTCCTATTTTACCAAACATTTCTTTCTCAATCATTGTAATTTCTTCTGCAAATACTTTAGGGTCGATATCGGTAAGGTTGATAGGAACCTGGTCATGGTTTTCAGCGCTGGTGACTGGTACCACTAGTATATTCTTCTTCCTGGCACCAAACAGTCTTTGGAATCCTTGTCGCAGTCTCTCTCTTAGCGATGGTCTTGTGCTGTTTTCTCGTGTTGCCCCAGTCAGATTTTCACCAGCACTAGCGTCATTTGTATTCCGTGTACCTGGGTTATTGCTCGTTGCATTAAAGAGCTCGTAGCGTAACTTGTTTGCCTTTGGGATGAAAGGTGGTACTGCGCTTGGACCAGGGATTTGCACGTTTGTTGGTAATGGTTCTGAACCACTATTAACATGAGATTCAATATAATTGTTAGAAT
The DNA here is from genome assembly GCA_011057435.1 of Actinia equina. Classification (NCBI taxonomy): domain Eukaryota; kingdom Metazoa; phylum Cnidaria; class Anthozoa; order Actiniaria; family Actiniidae; genus Actinia; species Actinia equina. Next base: position 29,708 of record WHPX01000420.1, on the reverse strand, counting down.
CTTTTGCACCAGGTGATGTGCTGTCCAGTCCTAGTGTTTCAGGAATCGTTACGGTATCTAGTTCCTGGTCATTCTTCACCACTGACTGACCTGACTCACTCCGAGCCACTTCAACTTTATGATCGATTTCCTGGACTGCACCAGATGATATGCTGTCTGGCCCCAATTTTCCAGGAATTGTGACGGTATCTAGTTCCTGGTCATTTACCACTGACTGACCTGTCTCACTGCCAGTCAATTCAACTTTATGATCAATTTCCTGTACTGCTCCAGGTGATATGCTGTCTGGCCCCAGTTTTCCAGGGATTGTAACGGTATCCAGTTCCAGGTCATTTACCACTGACTGACCTGACTCACTGCGAGCCACTGCAACATCATGTTCCTGGACTGCTCCATGTGTTGTCTGCCTACCCATCTCAGACACTCCCCTTTCATACAAGGCCACCCAACAATCAATAGCTCCTTGGTAAAAGTTGCCTCTGAACTCTGTCAGATCTCCCAAAGAATATTGCCCTTTAAAAATAAAGTAATATGGCATGTCAGTAGACGAAAAGAGAATGCAGCGTACTTTGGTTTAAATAAATACATCCTAAAAAAACACCTTTAGCCTAATTTCTGATAAGGAATAATATTGCCCTTTGAAAACAGACCTCATCGGCCCGGGCGTAATGTTTTCCCATTTCATAACAAGTGTCATTCCTTTGATAAGGCCCCGTCCACACGTATCCGCAAATGTTTGTGTCCGTATCCGCAAATTTTACGAAAACGGATACGTGTGGACAGTGAAAACGATTCGAATACGCTGCGTGTGGACGCAAACATTTTCGTATCCGCAAAAAATAATTTGCGGATACAAAAATTTCCGGATATGTTTAGACGGGGCCTAAGATGTTTTTGTTGCATGTATCCATATTCATGTGTCTTCTCATGTGCAATCGCTAAACAAAGAAATGTTATTCTAGGGAATGACATGTGTCTGAAATGAGAAAACATTACGCCCAGGCCGGGGAGGTCTATAATGTGTTATAGTAGACAGAAATATTTATATATAGGAGCGTTCTTCGACTTAAGGTGGATCATAATACTTCGATTAACGTATATAAAACTGTTAAAATCATAAAACTTTTTAAAAAAACTTTTATATGCATAGTGTTATCATCCAAATACCTTTGAGGATCGCCAACTTTCTTTTACCAGCAAAATGATTCGTTTTTCTGGTGGAAATATCGTAATTTTTAGCGGCGTCTTTTATCGTCAAGATAAAGAAATAAAACTCTTGGATCTTCATACTCAAAAGACAAATTAACCATGTGACTCTGGCTTCTCCAATCAGCTGGTTACTTCTGATCCACGTGATCTCTGACATTGTCTGTGGAAGTCTTGGAAGACATGTCGTAATGACTGACAATTCTTGTTTACTTGTCGTTTGCTGTTGAGGTTTTTGTACCATGACCTTCAAAATGCTGCTTTTATCTCCACTACGCAAATATACATAGATAATCATCTTATTGGGCTGATAAAAGGCTATTTGATCGAAGGATAGAATTATACAATACAGTTTTCAACAGCGTTATTCCTTTTTTCGTCTTTCGTCTAGTTTCATGAATTTTTTTTCATGTAATTAAAAATTACCATTGTGATGTCATAAAAAGCGCGCGCTTTCACAATGCTGTGACGTCATTTGAAGAATATACACAGGAAGCCCAATTCGCGCGCGCTTGTTGAAATATCAGGGAAATTAGTAAGTAGATGTTTACGAAACCCTTTAACAACTCAGCATTTTACTACCTGAAGCACTACATCATTGATCAGTACTTAAGGTGGCTGACTACTTTTGACCGTTCGGTTTTGAGCCCACGATGTACGCGCGCTCAAATTAACAAATTTACGATGGTTGAGCGTGGTATGTCCTCTTATTTACCACGATATGACGTCAAAAGTTGGTCAAAATGTTATGGACTCACGAGGCGTAAGCCGAGTGGGTCCATAACTAATTTTGACCAACGTTTGGCGTCATATCGTGGTAAATAAGAGGACATACCACGCTAAACCATCGTAAATTTGTTTTTTACTACAAAACTCACAAAACTCTAGGAAATAGACTGCACGAAATCTTGCATGACGCCATTTGTTGGTATGGCCTCTTATTTACGACGTTTTTTAACCAATCAGCGCGCGAGAAAATTTACAATTGTGGTAAAAAACCTAAATAATCTTCACGATTTCATTGAAGAACCATACGCATTTTGAACCTCAAGAGGGCAAAACCCTCAAACTTTGCACGGGATCAATATATGACACTTATTCGAAAAAACTCCTAAAAATCTAGGTTATATCATTTTTGTAGAACTGATGTTGATTTTTCTAAAAATAAATATTTGTAGGGATTTTTGTTCGACTTTATGAGAGCATGTGAGAGCACTGAAAGGAGAAAATATGACAAATCAATGTGTTTCTTTGTCGTTTTGTCAAAAACATCCACGCATTATTGTAGAGTAATACACTAGCCGTCATTCGTGAAATCTTAGAGTCCGCAAAGAACTATTATGTTATGAATCTTAATTTGTTTTCAGATCACTTCCGGTGGCGCAAATTTTGCTCCAAAAACTCGAGCATAGGCAGCCATTAAATGCTGCATAAAATCTCGAAAACAAACTTGGGACATCCCATTTTTCTTTTCATATTTGTAATCTACATTAAATTTCAGGTTAAGAAATTTTCGATCTTCTTTTTATTTTTTTCCAAAGTAGTCAGTCACCTTAATTAATATTTCGTTGAGATATATTTTAGATATCAAAGTTTTATTCGTGGACACATGAGGATATTTATGCTACAATTCTTGCTAAATAGAACGTGGCCATTTGTTATCATTCTGTAAATTGACATAATTCCTGGGGTAAAGTTGAATTCATGGGGGGGGGAGGGAACCTGTGGAATCCGTTCTATTTAATTTTCACCCCAAAAGCAGCCATGAAACGATTACGCGCGGAATGTTATCATGACTTTCTGGGTGTGATTCCTAGGTGAGAAGCATTATGAATGCCCCCGGGTCGGCAATTGCCTATTTAAGCGAGAAAATCCAAGGTTTCGACCTCATTTGCTCAGGTTCGCTGTACCAGTCAGTGCTAGACGGATTTTTGACCCCACCCACCTCCCCTTCGGCGACGCTTCTCCATTATAACAGTTCAGTCCGGTAGTTTAATCACAGCCTCGGCAAAACTCGTGTTCCCAAAACTTAACCGCGCGCATGAGGGGAATGGCTGCTTTGGCGGTGAAAATGATATACTATCTACATCTAATTGAAAATAAAATAAATATAAGATATACTTCGTGCATAATATATATATACCCAGGATTTAATATTTCCCAATATATTATTTATACACATACTTAACATTTATACATTTTTATATATTTATACTTATTTGGGACCAAGTTTATGTACCGATCAGTGCAATACTCCCGTTAAAATCTCTCGGTCTGTTTGTCTATAGAGTTCTTGAAACGGTAACATTGAGAGTTTTTACTGAGCGAATGTGCTCAAAAAATTTATGATCGTCTGAGCGAATTGTTAATGTTCAACGAGGCTGCGCAGTGGTGTTCCATCGATGAAGGGGGATCGTAACCGAGTGGGCTTTAAACCGATCCGACGACGAGAACGAGTAGGAGTTTTTAACTTTTCAAAGATTGGCAGGTTATCATTTCGTTGTCGTGGTCGTGTACGATTGTACGATTGATCTCCTCGTCGGTCTGAAGGTCCATGATGTCTGTTAGCAGACGGGTGGGCTTATGACCCGGGTTCTACGGCATTGACATTTGACGATCTTCTGAACCGTTTTTGGAAAGCTGAGACGACATGTTTTCTGAATTCTTTGTTCGAAATCCCATATATCCAGGGATTCGTTGCGCTATTCATATAGGTGAGTATGACGACCACGTACAGTACGAACCCTGGTAACTCGAACAGGGAGGCAAAGAGAAGAACCGTAAAAAATGGCGTCATACAACAAACGAACGAACCAATTAGAACCAAGAACGTACGAAAGGTCTTAATGGCGGATCTTGAAGTCAGGTTACCTTTCATTTGTTTAGCTCTGCGTCGTGTTGTTTGCGTAGTATCGGAAGCCGTAACGAACGTCAATGATACGATTTGTGCTTGGATTTTGCTTGTTTGGCGTGTAGTGATGACCCAGAGCTTAGCGTTCACGAAAACGATTGTTATAATAGGAATCAAATAAATGAGGACAAAACTATACATCACAAAGCTGAACGGAAGTCCCTGTATTTCGCAAAGCTTTCGGGTCTTGGAGGTTTTTAGTCCGTAAAAATTAATAAAAGAAGCGGCAAGCGAGAATGCCCATGCACCAGTGATCATCCTAATAACACGTTGTGTGCTCATGCGTGATGCGTAAAGCAAGGGTGTTGTCACTGCTATGTAACGATCCCACGTGACTGCACACAAATTGAAAATGGACGCGGAAATGAACCAGAAGTTGGCGAGAATCCAAATATCACAGGCGGTCACACCGAAGATCCATCGTCCTGGAAACAATACAAAAATGTAAATAATTTACTGCGATTAAATGTAGGGCTTAAACAACCAACCAACCAATTCAACCAACCAACCAATTCAACCAACCAACTAAAACTAACTAACTAACTAACTAAATAACTAAAATTACCAATTTTCCCCTCGTACGAGTTAAAAGGTGAAGTCCAATTAGCATATTTTAGATCACTGTGTTGATTAGAAAATTAAAGGAAGTTTCCTCATATGTTAAAATAACAGAAATTTAATTTTGACTTAATTTCCTTTATGAGCAGATTCTAGTGAAAAAAGTTTAATCTCTTGCTCATTTTCGGCTTTGATTTCTGTTTTAAATCTTCAAGAGGAAACAATACTTTTTACTTAAAGCATATATTATTTTATATTTTTTATCTATTCTAGTGAAGATATAGAGGGTATTACATGGGCACGCGGAGATACGAATTTTATCTTCGAGTGTTGAAAAGATCTCAAGAGATTTTCAACACGAGAAGATAAAATTCCTATCTCCAAGCGGCCATGTAATATTCTGTCTATTATATAATTATCAATGAAGTATGTTTTGGCTTTTTCAGGCAATTCTTTGCGTGTATTTTTGAATAGCCATGACAATGGTGTTATTTTCACACGTGAAAATAACATGTTATTTTCACGTGTGAAGATATCAATTTTTCGAAATAGAGAAAAATAGATATTTCATTGGTAATTATATAATAAAAATAGATATTTCATTGGTAATTATATAATAAATATTATTTTTAATATCCCTGAAGTTAAGACTTACCATTCATTTCGAAAGTTAGATTATAAGCCAGAGAGATAGGAATAGCAAAGATTCCAACTCCCAGATCCGAGACAGCCAAACTAGCTACAAAATAATATGCTGCAAAGTGCAGCCGTCTTGTCGTAAAGATGGTAAAACAGATGACCAAGCTACCTATTATGGACGACAGCATAAGGAATAGCAGAAGTAGAGAGATGCATATGACTTTTGGTCGCTCGAGTACTTGGAAAATTGTCGAACTGTTAAACGTCCTGCTATTTGTGCTCGACAAGTTGCTTGATGAACTTGAGGGAAAAAAATCTGTCATACTGGGATGCCTTTGGGAAGGTTTTTTGGGCTAAATTCAATAACGATCATCGAGCTATCTTTGCTCAAAAAAGGAACAAATAAGACTGACCCGAACGCTTGTCTAGCAGTGATTGATGTTGCTAAGCTAAGTGATGAATTTTCAAGTATATATAAATAATTTTAACTAAAGCACCTCCAACACACTTGACACCGTCCAAACCGTTGTTCAAAACAAGTGTAGCTTAATAAGTGGTCCTTCAGCTTCACCTGAATTCTCGTTACGATGTGGAGGGTAATCGCTCACCTTGTGTTGACGAGGATATACAAAACAAAATACCAGATAAAAAAACAAGATTAATTATCTGTACATCCAGAGAATTCAAACAAGAGTTTTCGTGTAATTTGCCAACCCACACACGCGGCAATTTTTTTGATTGAAAATCTTCTTTTAATCTGTTAAAATAAATATCTACTTGAGTGAACCAAAATTGATAACCAGAGCAGCTAGCTTTTTTCTTTGAATTTTTGGTCAACATGCTCATAATAAAATCATTTCAATTTTCTGCGTCATGATATGAATTTGCACAAATGATAAAAAATGGAATGAAATTTGAATCAATTGTTTTCAAATATTCAATATTTTCCCCCCCAAATATTCCTTATCTTAGCAAGTAACTTATTTTCACTGAGTTTTCGCAATAGGATATTAATTTTAGCAGCGTAGCGAGTGGACCAAGGGTATGTTTATTTTTTGTTTGGTGGTTTCCAACTGGATTCTGTTTTTGAACCCAAGGACGTGTGTGTTTCTAAGAGTCATAACTTTAATAGAAAACTGGTTAGCCTCTGGGCTCATCAAAGTCAGGGCATGACTAACTAATTTACAGTTAAAACCCTAAAACAAGCTCTGGACCGCTGATCGAAGTCAGAGCACGGCTAACTCGCAGATCCATCCTCCGACACAACCTCTGCGCTGCTCAAAGTTCAGGGGCGGATCCAGGATTTTGTTCAGGGAGGGGTGCTGCACACCAATTTAACCCAGGGAGGGGTGCATCCTTTAGAATCAAAGGGAAAAACAGTATTGGTTATCTTTGTTGGGGCACAAAGTCGAACCAGGGAAGGGTGCGCACCCCCTGCACCCTGAACAAAATTGCTACACTATTGTTTATTTATAATTAAAGCCTGAAAAGCTCTTGGACCCACGACTTCATGTACGTGAGAGGCGGCATACTAGCTGTGCCAAGCGGTACAAGTTATTTAATTTCCCCAATTATTTATATAATATGAACGAACTACTGTTATGATAGTTTTAGGTCTTTATGGGAGATTTCAAGCTTTTGTTTCTCGAGCTTACGAAATTTTATGTGTGAGGGGGCTAAGCTAGGTGATTTTACACATTTTTCGGTTATCTCACTCAAACTCTTCAAAGCTCTTAGAAAACGTGCTGAAATACACACATGCGCAAACGTTTTTCTCTAAGTGTCGCGAACGGAAGAGTACTGAAAAAACTTAGGAGCTCTTGATACGAGAACGTATAAGTGTTCAGAGAACATTGAATGTAGTTTGAAGTGTGTCAGTGTGAATGAAAAAAGTTCCTCAATTAGTGTAAAAGCGCTAGAACTACGCTAAATTTGCATGCAGTGATTTCCCCCCGTATTTTACATGACTTTCTGTTAAAACATTAATTAATTACATAATTAATTCAAGCTGTCCATCTTTGTAGAAGAAATGCTGAGAAAATTCTTTGTGCATGAAATTTCAGTTTTCGTTTCACCAATTTAGTTAATCCTCGGGACGTTGTGAACTAGGCGGGCAGCTTTCTTCTACAGAAAGTCCTAAAGAAACTCTAGGTTGCACGTACGTAAGTAAGTGAGCATTCGTAACTTATTGAGTGTGGAATGGGAGGGGGGCTATGGTGGTTTGCAGTGGTGCAGTGGGACCAGCCAACTTCCAGTTACAATGGAGGGGGAGGCGTGATCATGAGATCACTGAAAAATGTGTTAAGTTCAACGGGGGCCACCTAAAAATATATGATTTAAAGATGTAAAATTTAAATTTATTAGCACTTTCTCTAAATATTCCATTTTTTTACTTCCAGTTATTTATCTACAACACCATTCTGTTCATAATGATTAAAATACGATGTAGACTGACCCCGGCTATGCGCCTTTTATTCCAATTTTATCATTGATAAATATTACAAACTTTTAAATAATTTATTAAAATACATAACCATCGATGGAACACCTAGTATTTTTTTAAATTAACATTTTATTATTCTGGAATCAAAGGATATCGCACGCGCCGACTGGCTGTTTGGTTTTCTCTCAAGAATTTAAAAAGTTACATCCTCCCATTGATCCTGACATGGCCAAACAGGAGAATGATAATGAAGTGGAATTTTTGTCAAGGTTGCTAACAAAAGGTCATCTTGAAAGGTACCTGTGCCTTTGCATCGAAGCGAGACGAACGGTGAGCTTGTAATGATGGGTACCTTTTTAACACCTTGGACAATTATTCACATGTCTCTGTCATTATAAGCTCACCGTTCGTCTAGCTTCTTCGATGCAAAGGCACGGCTACCTTTCGAGATGGCGCAGGGAACTGTGAAGGGCACTATTGAACTTCATGAAACTAATTACAGCATATCAAATTTTAATGGCAACATCCCAAGACTTTGTTGCCGATATTAATTTTTTAGTAAGAATATTCCTGTTTTGGTTTTGTCAATTTTGTTGGCCACCAACTTTCTGAAAATTTTTTGTGGCTCAAAACAGAAAAAAAAATGTAATGTTTTCATCATAAAGATATTTGTTGAGAATCAAATGACTAGAATATTCTATAAAATACTATAATCTCCGCATGGCCATGTCTTATTGTCTTATCTGTTTTATCTTTTATCCAGTCGAAATCATCCTTTGCAAGCAACGATTATCACTAATCTCCTACGCCCGCACTATCATTGCGTCACGCAACGCTTATGAGTGAGCGTTGCGTGACGGCACTAATAGCGGCTGCGTAGGAGACTAGCTTTTGTCGCGATAGTGTAATTATAGCTGTTCTATTTCTTGAAATCACCTTTCATTTCCTTAATTTGTTTCAATTCCTCTTTACTTTTCTTGTTCATGACATGAGGTAGCTGGATCACACAGCCTCTGTCTTCAAATGCGTCGCAGTAGTCTAACATGTACTTCACACATTCTAGGAGTTCGTCGTCCTCGAAGCATGGTTTGTAGTGGCAGGGGCTTTTGGGGTTAAAGCGATCGAAGTCACAACCTCGGGTGGGGGTAATTTTGGCATCGATACTATCACCTTGTTTGATTTGGACGTTTTCTCCGACTTCCATCGCCTGGGCAGTAAAAGGAAAATTATATTAGATAAAAAAATAAACCAACTATAGCGAAAGAAAGGGAGCCAGCAAGCCAGCAAGCCAGCAAGCCAGCAAGCCAGCAAGCCAGCAAGCCAGCAAGCCAGCAAGCCAGCAAGCCAGCAAGCCAGCAAGCCAGCAAGGAAAAAACTAAGCAATATAGCAAGAAATGAAGTAAGCAAGGAAGCATGAGCAAGGAAGGAAGGAAGCAAGAAAGCAAGGAAGCAAGCGAGCAAAGGAGCAAGGAAGCAAGCGAGTAAAGGAGCAAGGAAGCAAAGAAGAAAGGAAGCAAGCAAGCGAGGGAGCAAAGTAGGATATTTAAGCGGTCCTTCTGCGCAAGCGCACGTGGGCTTATATAAGCTGTTCAATAGCAGCCACTGAAATAGCAACGATGCTCTTATTAATATGCTACTAGCCTCTTCTAGGTCTCCACCATCCCCACGAGTCCTGGGAGCATCAGGTATCTTATCTGTTTCAAAATGATAGTCCTTCATGAAAGATTCTTGGTTCTTGCATTTTATTCTTGGTATGCTTCCAGACACATCTTGAACCCATTGCTCGTAATCTTCTAGGGCTTTGGAATACGAGTACTTTCTGTGCGGGTCATCTGTTAGTATAAGGGAAAATATATAACATATGCATGCATATATACAAGGTGCTTAAGGTCATTGAGAGGTAGTTAGCACTGAGGATGATCACTGTCAGGGTTTCTTTACGTCCTCAATGGTTCTTTTAGTCCCTCCCTCCTTTAGTATGATAGGTAAAAAGACGAGACCGCCATTTAAAATGATCATGCAAGCTACATAGCTAAACCAACTGAGCAAACCGGTGAAATTCATTTTCATTTATGATTAGCGTGTGATGCTAATACATGCGCTGCATGCCTGACTTTCCCATGGTCATGGGTTGACTGAGTTCGGTTCCTGGAATCGCTATCACATGTGAGTAGAGTTGTTTGTTGGTTCTCTCCTGTGATTCAAAGCTCTTCTTCAGGCTCTTCAAGTTTCCTCCCGCCTCAAAAATCAACATTTAAGTTTCAATTCCGTCATGGAAAGAGGTCCACAGAATGACAAGAGATGTAAGAATGAGATAACATTTCGTAAAAAAGAAAATACGACACGTAAACCATACTTTTTCTAATACTTAGAAAGTATAAATAATAATAATTTACCCTTTATATGTTCTTTCGCTTTGTTTGGGATTGACGTCCGTCCTTGTTCCCGCCAAAAGGGTTTTGACTTCCACCATAAGGCAATGGCTTGCTGTCGTTCAGATCTGGAATAATATGAAAATTTCTTAAGTGAATAAGAAGGAAAATGAAACCGCGTGACAAAGTTTCCATTCCTACGGATTACCTTTTAAACGTCATCACAGTTGAAACACTTTTACATGGTGTTTGAAGTTTCTTTTATATTCACTTGCCGTATTCAATACACCCACCCGCGACAACGGTACAAACAACGTAGATTAACAACAACAACAACAATACAAATGACAACATTTATTACAATATCATCAGTAATTAACCCAAAAAGCGGTATCAACGATGGAAGAATTTACGGTGGCACTGACAAAAAATCTGACATCCTCTCTCCGATGTTGCACACAAAATTGGCCCCTCCGTCGAATTGCACAACAGTGCTGTGGGAGTCGCTGTGCGACTCGGATTTTTTCGTGTGCCTGGTTTTTTAAAGTGACTCCCCTTCCCTCCATTTAAAAAAAATTGAACAAACGAAGACGACGGCAAACTTTAGAGGGACCACTTTAGAGACATAAGATAAAAATTCACCACGCGATCGTGACAGTTTTACTCGTCTCCTACGCTATTCCGTAATATTTCAAGAGTGGGCATATACTTATCGAATTTAGAAAAAAAGAATAATAAAAGGGGAAAACGAGGGGAAGAAAACGTTCAGACATAACTTCAGTAAAAAGCTAAAAAGTAGATAAAAATAAAAACGTCTCTGACCTGGAAACCACCTGATGCCACCACATATTGGGAATATAAACAATGTCTCCTTCTTCAACATTCGCCAGCTGATACCTCACATTCTTAACCCTTGGGAACTTTTCCATGTCTACAGACTGAGGATCGATATCCGAAACACCTAAAACAAGTGAATCATCAGCATAAAGATCGTTAGAATACTCCGGTGAGACGAGAATTACTGATTTGTGTCCATGAATGACACACAAAAGGTTTTCATCAGTGTCGATGTGAATCCTTGAAGAAGTTCCTCCATTACTCATCCAAAAATACGACACAAAGAAGTACGAACTCATCTCTTCACAGCGTAAGGCAAGAGGGAGGATGACATCTTTTCTCATGTCGGGATAAACTTCGTCGACTAAGTATCGGTTGACTTTTTGGTAGGAGTCGAGAAATTCAGAGAGTTTCATTCCAGGAGGAATGTTCTGTTTGTCGTCATTTTTTGTTTCCATGAGAAAGGAGACGTTCCCATATGTTTTATTCAGGTACTCGTCTGTCCATTTTGTATAGGCTGGCCAATGCTTTACAGAACCTAAAGCATTAAATTCCCAAAATAAAACTGTTAAAATACTAAGAATGTAGCAATGTAGAGCTGTGACTCCAGCTTTTTGGATGGATGGATGGATGGATGGATGGATGGATGGATGGATGGATGGATGGATGGATGGATGGATGGATGGATGGATGGGTGGGTGGGTGGGTGGGTGGATGGATGGATGGATGGATGGGTGGGTGGGTGGGTGGGTGGGTGGATGGATGGATGGATGGGTGGGTGGGTGGGTGGATGGATGGATGGATGGATGGATGGATAAAAAATAAATGGACAATATTACTCAATATAATGAAAAATGATAAAATAACAATAAAAGTAATGGATTTAGGACAATGCAACACAAGAGTTATGAGGCACACACAAAGAGAGAAAAAGAAATGACTTTTTAGCTCATTTTTCAGTGTTGTAAAAAAATTAAAAAAGTCATTTTGCACCTGGAAAACTAAAAAAAGTCCATGTACAGTGTACTTACCTTTCAAAACAACAGGTATATGCTTGACGACATAGTTCATGTAGAAATCTTGAGGAGATATCATGTATTTTAGTTCTTCTACAATCACATCTGGTGGCCGATGTGAACCAAATTGCTTCAAATGACCTCTTCTAAACATTTCGCTTTCATCATCATTCGGCTTATTGCAATGTTCATTGTATTTTTGTGTACATTCAGGCTGTGCTGTTGTATCTTGTTTTTCATCATGAATATCTTCATTATGGATGTCAGCTTGCAATTGCATAGAAGACGGGATAAAACAGACAGATCCAACCATGAGAATATGCAGAATCAGACTTGCAGACTTCATTCCTATGAGGCATAAGTTTAAAACTTCATGAGTCCAATTTTCAAGTCTTTATGCATCACTTAGTTACTCACTTGAGATTATTAATTTTGTAATATAGAGAAAATGATACTGATACTGATACTGAAAATGAAAAATGACAAAAATTATCACCACCCCCCTCCCATAATGACCCCATATGTTGAAGGACAGAAAAACAAAAAAACAATTGTAACTCCTTTGTAGCATCTGTGATATGTCACATGTTAAATGAAAAAAAAATATTACAAAATCATATTCCCCCCCCCTTTTTTTGGTTCTGCAAATCATTGCCAGTGCACTTCCCTGCAAGATCCCTGGTTGCTAATAAAAACCAATCAATGGTCCAATTTTATTCGGTGTGCACCCTCCCTGTAAAAGTCCTGGTTATGGCTCTGAATCATAAAAGAGTATCTGCATATAGCTCCTATTTCAAAATCCTAGTGTCTTCTTCAGTATGATCACAACAAATGCTAGATCAAGAGACTCACTCAAAATAAAGGTCCAGACACTCAGTAAAGTAAATAACTTAGGGGAGTCTTGCCATGCCATTAAGACTTCTTTGGATTTTCATCACCATTTCTTTGGTGATTGCTGGTTTTCAATCATTCCAAGAGAATGATATAACAAAAGACATTGTGGGCGTGTTTGATAACATAACAAAATAGACTGATGATGAATCTTTTGTTGAATTCATCCAAGATGGCAGCTGTAAAAACCATAAATTCTACATGTGTGAGTCTACTCATCATATAGTTGAATTATAGATAAGTTATAGTGCTTGGGAATGAGGATATTCCGGGCGAAAGATTCGGAAAAATTAATTTTCGACCTCGCTGGGAACTGAACCCATGACCTTCGGAATTGTATTACCGATGATCTATCAGCTGAGTGGTCCACATATATTCTCATATAGTTGAATGGTGACTTAATCAACTTGCTGGGCATATATATCTACAGCTGGTCTTTTACCATGTAAACACACCCCAATATGAACACCTCAATTGAACAACAGAAACTTAACTTTAGACAGCTGTTATATTAATGTTTATTCATGCAAAGAGCTTTCTATCAAGTTAATTTTTTTAATGTCTCAATTTGGAAGATAAATTTAATGGTATTTTTGAGGAAAAATAAAATATCCATTACACCACCACAAGAAAGGGATTTGTAAGATGAACCCCAATTCCCTCTGTGGGTGGGGTATTTGTATTTTCTACTGGAAAAAAAGACAGCCAACATTTTGAGCTATTATGATAAACTTAACAAATGAATGGATAATTTTTTGTTGCATAAATTTACTAAATTCCAAAATGAATTATACAGATTTGAATAGCTGGTTTAAGCTATTGTTATCTAAATAATTACAAATCAAGAAAAAATTAAACACCTGAAGCTCAGATGCCACACACACTTCTATTAATACAACATCTGGTGTTTTACACCACTTCATTAAGTACTGATTTTCAAAACTTTATAGTGAAGTTTATAAAGCCTCTAGAAATATCATTTAAAAAAAAGAATTTTCTTTTAAGAAATATTAAAACGTTTTGGAAGTGCTTTTATCTTGCTATAAATAATAAATGCTAGCGTAAGACATGGAAGAAGAACACTTCATCTTGTTAATCTCGGTTTCCCAAGAATCAAGAAAAATAATTATAAAACTTTTAAAGGAAAAATTGCCTAAAAACGATTCAATACTAAGTAAACTTTAAGTTGCCAAGCTTAGCTTTAGACACGCTTTAGAAACTTCCTAACTAAACTGTTGGAAAAGTTCAAGGCTAATAATCAAGATTCACTGTAGTTCAAAATAAGTAAAAATCTTATAATACCTTAGTTAAACGTAAAATGTGTAGAAATCTATCGAGAATCAAAAGAGAAATTAGAAATGTTCGTGTTAAAACATGTTTAAGATAAATTACAACCATGGTTGTCATAGTATGCTGAAACGATTCAAAAATTATTTTAGCAGGATAAATCTTTAATATTGCGATTCAGCAATATGTTCAAAAATCAAAAATGAAGAATTTGGTAACCAAACTTACTTGATTTTTGCCTTTCTTGCCGTTCGAGCTCTGTTAACGACTGCACAGCGAAGAGTTTGGAGTGAGTGCTAGTCGGAAATGTAAATACTAGGAACGATCAAATGTTCTAACGACACGATTCACTTCCGCCTAATTAATATTTCACTTCCGGTAGAAAAACTTTAAGTCTAGTAGGGGAATTAAAAAATATATTTCATTTAGAAAAATCAAGAATTTCTTTTCTTTTCATTAACTTCAGAATCTAATCTAACATTCTTGAGAATTAATATGCTTTTTTCTTGGTGTTTTTAGGGAGGTTTGCATGGGAAAATATCTTACTTTCACCCCCCCCTCCCACATTTTAAGAGCCAGCGGCATAAAATGTACAGCGGTGTATACCATTAGGGTATGCTCCATGATGTCATTTCGATATTTTTGGCGGCGATCGGATATCGACAAGATCTGCAGAAACTCTAACCACTATTTCTGTGCAAAATCATCCTAACATCGTTCGTTATTGCTCTTCACTATGGCAGCTGTTGCAGATCCAAGGCTTCGTCAACTGAAGATCAAAACTGGTGTGCTTAAACGGTAATGCGAGAATTTGGCTTTCAAATTTTCCAATTCTTAATAAAATTTGAGCTATCAGACGCTTAATAAATCCTAGAGATGCTGGATGTTGTACAAATTTTAGAATTCCATAGATTTAGTGTTTTAGATTAACAACTTTATATTAGCAATGATTACAGATGAAAATTTCAATCGCTGGGCGCAAATCTGCTAAATGCACTACCATTGAATGCAGCTTGTCTCGTCACTTTGTGTTAGTGAGTTCATGTTTATTTTTGGCAATGATATATACACTGTACTTTCATGGGGTGGGGTGGTGTGTAGTTTGGCTCATAACCATCTATCTATACCTATTCTTATTCGAAATAAAGTTTAATAGTCCCCTTTCGAAAATATTTCGAATGTGAGACTCAATGGAATATAGGATAGAAATTACTTTCTAACAATGGAATTTATGCCATGTTTTTTCCATTTTTTTTCTGTTCGCTTTGCTTCCAAGATAATTTTAAAAGGGATATATTAATTTGGGGTATTGATTTATATATATATATATATAAACATAGATACTAAAATTAGTATCGAGTATTGAGCCTCAGGGTTAAATTAACCATAAGTTTTCTAATTAACCACCAGCCACTTTATGTTGTTATTTAAAAACAGGTATAAGGAGGGAATGATAAATAAAAGAAAGAATATTATGTTTAATATTTATTAATGAATATCTCCTGTAGCTTGTCGAAAGAGAAAACAATGTATGAAAAAGAAGTTGTGGATCAAGGACAGAAAGTGGAGAAGATGAAGGCAGAGGGCAAAGATAGTCATGATGTCAATAAACAGGTACAATTCTTTATTAGCTGTTGTAGGTTGAGGGAAAATCTGTTAAGTTGGAATTGCAATGCATTTTGGGGCAGTTTGCATTTATTTAGTCCTCTAAAGAGAAGGGAAAGAGGGGGTGGCATAGCGGTGAGAGTGATAACCTCTCATCAATGTACAGCCGGGCTTGGTGTCATATGTGAGTAGCGGTTGTTTGTTGGTTCTCTACTGTGCTTTAAGGGTTTTTCTCCTGGTTCTCCAGTTTTCTTCCCTCCTAAAAAATCAACTACTAAATTCCAATTCGATCATGTATCGAGGGTCACAGGTTTGTTAGCCACTAGCTATTATAGTGTTTCCCTTGTAAAAACAAGGACTGTTTATTTTAAAAACATCTCCAAAATGCACTGCAATAATGCCAACTCAACCCAGTTTTTCGTACAGCCTTTGGAATGGCTAAAACCAACTAAAAAAAATTTGACTTAGTATCATTTTTATAATTAAAAGTTTAAGATATGTAAATTTAGGGTTATATAGCTTGACAGTATATTTTTACATTCACATAAGTAATGCTATCATATTAACAACAGTCATTCACATGAGTTGTTGATAACAGCTACAGTAAGATATTTGTCAGATATAATCAGATCTTGGCTTTAGAGTACATACATGATTGCATTGCTAACTTATTTTGTAATTTGGTTTGATCTAGTATGTCTGCACTGTAACATTGAAGAAATAATCTTTTTCTAGTATAATATAAAGTGAAAATTGTTTCTTGATGTGTGTGTTAATGGTTTTATTAATTATAAATTTATTGTGTCTTGTTTGAATACAGGACTTTTGTCCATTTAACAAATTGACATCAGTTTTTCTATGTTTCTGTCCTCTTATTGATAAAAATTTTGTCATTACATTGTCAAAGTAGTGTGGCATAGCCGAGTTAGCTTAATTGTCTGTCCTCTCACTGATGATAAAAAATAGCCAATCAGCGTGCGAGAAATTTGTATGTTATTGTAAAATGTTTTTGCATATTAATATTTTGTCAAATTAATATATCTTTATTATTCTTAAAATATAATATATTTGTTGTTGGTTTTGTTTTGTTTTCACAGATTGAGGTCCTTGAAGAATCAAAAATCATGATTCCAGACTGTAAAAGAAGAATCAAAACAGCATATGAAGATTTAAAGAATTTAGTTGTAAGTGTTAGCCCTTCCTACTGCATGAATCTATGTGCAAAAGTTTGTATTTTTATATTTACAGTGCAGATAAAAGTACTAGTACAGTAAATATATCTGTGGGTGCATGTATAAGCCAAATTGGTCACTAGGCACAGCTGAATGAACTATTTGGCCCATGGCTCTTCTTCTTAATTAACTGATAACATATGGTTTTGCAGCTACTGTATGCTTTAAAACAGAAACAAAAAATATATGCATTGTATGTTTGGATAGAAAATGTCATTACCCAAACGCTATAGATCAATTTGGCTATTAAAAAGGAAATTTCACTAGCAATTAAAGAAAAAAAAAATCGCTCACTGGTATTTTACTACTGACAAGTTTGAAAGCATTGAAAATAGACCACTAATAGCTGAACAAATCAAACACACTAGTCTATTTGTAGTTTTAGTTTGTTTAAATACTTTAGTGTAGATAGCATGCACGTTTTAATTGGCCAAGAACTGCTGTGGGCTGTGGCTTCTGTTTCTCAATCTTAACATTACCTTCGTGCTTTAATTCATCACCTCTTGCAATATTGCTGTATTGCTAATCATAGCATGGTGAAAGCTGAATTTGATTTATTAACTTTAGATTATTTCTAATAGGGTGGAAATATGCTTCTGTTATTATATTTAATTCATTTTTGTTGGTATTTTAGAGTGAATCAGAAAAAGATCTGGATGGGTCAGAAGAACTTAAGCAAGCTAAAGCAATTCTTGGAGAAACTGTGCTCGAAGACTAAACTGCTTGCACTATGTACTGAATTAACTTTATAAGGGAGTGTGTAGAACAAAAATATTGTGTGAAATAATGAGACACCATTGCGCTGCAAATAACATGTTTGTTAAGGAAAGCCAAAAATATTTTAACTCAAAGAATAACATCTATATGTAATACGTAATAGTTTTGTTTATGTCATAGTTTTCCTTATTTATTAAATCACTTTAAATCAGGAAAGTTATGGTACTTTTATTTGGGTTGGTGTGTGAGGTGGTCCGACATGGTCAATCATAGGATTTGAGTGCCATGATAGGTGGCTCACAACTCTGTTCAAGATCATTTTGTTATTGTTAAGGGAAATACAGTTTTTCGTTGAGGTAGAGAGAGGGGAAGATGAAACAGCTTGGGTAACATGGTGGCGCAGTGGTTTACCTCTCATTGCTGAGGTTTGGGTTCCAATCCCCGGCTCAGACTGGATCATTACTGATGTTTTGTTCCTTCTCTTGTTACAAGGGTTTTTCTCCAGTTTCTCTGGTTTTCCTCCCTCAGTAAAAATCGACATGTAAGTGCTGTATATTGTAAATACAGAATGTAGTGGTAGTGTGTGTGGAGGGAACCTCATGGAAGATCCCCATATGGGGAGTGATGGTTTCAAGAAGTAATGACTATTTTTTTAATACATTGTTATATTTGCTGTGTGTAAAAAAAAAACCCCAAAAGGACCCAAAACAAAACACGACTATCTTGGAGCGTGCATTGGAGTGCCTAATGTGCGGGTATGTTGTTGGTGCTAATTTACTACCTAATCTTTGTTAGTACCGCTATTTGGGGGAAGGTTTTAATTTCTGAAATTCTCGATCTCTCCTCCATAATTGATTATATTCCTGAAATAACTCCCAAAAAAGGTTCCTGTGTATGGTTTATAAGGTAATGTATTGGGTTATGATGAAGATATGACAATAAGATGTTTTATTATTAAATAATTAGGATAGTACGCGCGCTAAGATTGTTCGAAAACCATGTTTGATGAGGGTATCAAAACACGCTCGCGTCATGCCTGATAAATTGGACTTCACAAAATGCCAAAACTTAATTTAGTGTCCATGCTTGAAACTTAAGGTGACTGCCTACTTTTGGAAATTGATTTAAGCTTTTTTTAAAACTTCGATTTTCCGAATTGAAATTTAATGCTGATTCCAAATCTGGAAAGAAAAATAGGGTGTCCCGAGCTCGTTTTCGAGATAATCAGCATTTAATGGAAGCCTACGCACGAGCTTTGGAGTAAAAATTGCGCCACCGGAAGTGATTAGGAAAAAATTAAGATGAATAAGATAATAGTTATTTGCAGACTATATGATTGCATGAATGAAGGCTAGTCAATCATTCTACAATAATACATGGATATTTTCGACAAAAAGACAGAGAGATACATTGATTTGTCATATTTTGTAGTTTCGGTGCTCTTAAAAAATCTCATAAAGTCGAACAAAAATCCCTACAAAAATCTATTTTTTCACGTGTTCCTGATTTAAACTTTTCCTAAAATGTTGATATAACCTAGATTTTTAGGAGTTTTTTCGAATGAGCTATCAAAAAATATAGAGTCCCGTGCAAAATTTGAGGGTTTTGCCCTGTTGAAGCTCAAAACGCGTATGGTTCTTCAATAAAATCTTGTAGATTTTTCAGCGGTTTTTGAGCGCGCGCTCATTGTGGGCTCAATTCGAACGTTCAAAAGTAGGCAGCCACCTTAAGGCTAATTCTTTCATATTGTGTTTGTTAATACAGTATCTTGGTCTGACAAAAGTATAGTGCGCGCAAACGATATAACCGTGAAACTTTTATTAATACTAAATAGTATGAATTTCATGCAAATTCCATTGTTTTCTATTGTTTAATTAGCACTATTTTGTACTACTTAGTAATTAGTGTTTCACGGATTAATTGTTTGCACTCTATACTCTCGAACTTTTTTTGTATACTTGGAGAAAACAAACATTGATTTTCTCACTCAAACTCTTCAAAATTCTTAGAAAACGTGCTGAAATGCACGCATGCGCAAACGTTTTTCTCTAGTGTCGGCATTCTACAGGATTTTAGCTATGCGAGAATGGGCCACCGTATAAAAGGTAAGTTAGTGCACTAAATAACGATAAAATCCGCTTTTCTTTTAAGAAATATATTCTTAGTAGATATCTAAAGTAGATTTTTGCTCTTAACTTGCCAAGAAGAGAAATATATGGTATTTTTTGCGCTACAATGTAAAGACCTACGAAGTGTTTAGTCTTGTTGTTTTGCCGACTTCATGACCTCAAAACATACCATATTTTTCCTCTTCCTTGCGAATAAATAGCAAACATCTACTTAAGGTATCTATTAAAAACATATTTCTTGCAAGAAAAATGCATTTTTCAAGAATGAAGCTTAAAAATACCTGGTTTTTTTTCGACAAGAAGTCATCGTTTGTCGAGAAAACAAAACTTGCTTCATTCGTAGCTTGTACCACAGGCAACCCAGTAAGAAAATTATTATTTTATTATTTTTGCTTTCCTTATCAAACACTTTTAGGCCTAGGGCAAACGTCGAACTTTCCATGCACCGAACTCATTAAAAACAATGGATATCAGGTGATAATGAGGCGGCATTCTTCGATGTAATTAGGTTCGGTGCATGGAAAGTTCGACGTTTGCCCTAGGCCTTACATAGATTGTGCTGACTGTCTATTAAATGCTGCTTTTTGGCTTAGGATCTATTTCTTTTAAGATTCTGGATATTTTGACCACAAAAGAAAAAGGAAATTGTTTTCTTTCGCTAATTTATTACTGAGAAACTGAATCTTTTTTTAAATTTCAATCCTTGATTATGAAAAGCTGTGCTTACAACCATATAAGGGAGCAAGCATTAAGACCCATCATACAAGCACTGTCGCTGCTGGTTAGGGTATAAGTGACTAGTTGAACCAAATACTGATTTTCTCTGTCTTTAAATGATTAATTTTACAACTGTACGTGGTATGCCAGTTTACAGCTAGATAGTTTGGTGATATCATGCGCAGGGACCCCGGAGCCTGCGGGGCTATATATGTAGCCCCTCTCCCATTGATTTTGCCGCCATTTTTGGTTTATTCGCTTATGATCTTTGATTGCGGGTTTTTCTTTCGGTTCGGGTTATATTCGGAAGTTATTTTTGAAATCATCAAGAAACGAAAGTAATTTCAAAACTTTACTCGACAATTAAGGTTTCCTTGCCCTGCCAAGCGTCCCCAAAGCAGCCCCATGATGCAACGCGTTTTGCAAGTCGGAAAGGGTAATAAAGAGAAAATGGCAAATGAACATGCAAAATTTTTAACATTTTATTTTGGTGATTGTAATGTTATTCTGTACACCCAATCTTGATCTTTTAGATTCATAATTCAGACTACCAAGGCCGTGCCATAAAAATGTGATACGCGTAGCTAAAAGACACAATTAAATGACTGGATTTTTGTTCATCAAATCCATTGTCATCGTAAAATAATCCCTACCAGAATAAAGATCACATATAGGAATTAGTTTGACTTGAGAAGTTGATCAAGATTGGACAACTTAAAATATTTAATTTGTGATATTAAAAAATTTTAAAAATATAAAAATAAGATTAAAAATAGAAAGTATGTGTGGTTGGACACCATTAATTTCTATGTAATTTTGGCACGGTTTTTATGCTCATGCACCACTGTTATTGTAAAATGATCCCCTTCACAATAAAAATCACGTAGAAATTAGTTTAACTTGAGAATTTGATCAAAATTGGTCAAATTCAAATAATCAAGTTGTGATATTAAAAATCACATACTGTATAAAGATACAAAGAATGTTTGTGTGTTTGGACACTATATATATATATCTCGATGCAATTTTGGCAGTGTTTTTATGCTCATAACATTGTTAGTATATGGCCATATTTTAAACTGGTCGTGATTGGATAATTTTCTACACTACTTTAATTATTTTAGTTGTTCAAACTAGAACCCAGTCCTTTTTCACTTGCTAATAGACCCCTTGCAGCACGTTGGAATGTAGCTCAATCTGGGGGACAAAACATTAGGTTCCAATTCTCAGGAAATTGGAATTCTTTTGCCTTGTCCCCCAGATAGAGATGCTTTGACGTCACATGTAAGGGACCTATAAACAATGTGGGTGTAGGACAGCTATGCGCCTTTATGCAAAAGTTCTTTTTGTGCGTACGATAAAAACTTGTATAGCATGTAAATTAAAATCGTAAATAGATTTGATAAATATTTAGAGAGGGTTAAATATGTGACATTATCAGCAAATAATAACCTCGTTCCCCTCTGTCTAGTTTAACGTCTGGATATCAGACGGGAGTGCCATACAATGTCAATCAAGACAAGGAAAAGAATTCGAAGCACTGTTTGCAGAGAGTACATTCTTTTCGTGCGTACATTATAAAAAAACATGTATAACATGCAAAATAAAATCGTAGATAGATTCAATTGCCCGAATGGTCTACAAGTCAATAGCTCACGAGGTCGAAGGCCAAATTGGCTATTGACTTGTAGACTATGAGGACGAGAGGTCTAATTGTTTTAGTATAAACCTTCTAATCGGTCAAGTTAATGCATTTTTTGTTTTTAAGTTAGTTAGACTCCACTGTTTTGGTTTTCAAACCGGTTCTTTGCGTTACTCAGTAGTGGTCTATCACCAATAGACCACTAGTAGCTCAGCCAATCAGAGGGCAGGATTTGTGATACATCATTAGTAGGTTTAGACTATTTGCAGATAGTTTTAGGTAGTTATATTAGTGAAAATATTTTATGTCCAACTTCTTTAGGATTGATAATTTTACGTGCTTAAATTCGTTAATAAAAACTTTGTTATGTTATGAACAGGAGGGAGAGGGCGTATCTAGGCTAATGGCTGGAACAGTGTGTTGTTTCCATTCGTGAAGGTTGAAGACGAATAGATGACGGCTGAATAGGTCAAACATTCCTTTCAATGACGATTTTCTATAAAGGTTTTAGCAATCAACACAAATTTTAGGCATTGTATAGTATACGTTTTACGAGTTATTTTGCGGATACTTGGGGAAAGGGTATGGTTTAATTTAGGAGCTGGAACTTAGAAGGATAGCGGAATGTCGAGTAAGGACATCAAGAATCAACCCCAAAATAGAAGCCCGGTAAAAATAGAAATAATGATCCAAAGCTTTTGTTATTAGAGAGATTATGGGCGTACGACTTTAATAATCGTTCAGTTATTAGGGCTATGGAGCTGAGATTGCTCTTTCAAAATAGGCATAATTTATTCTAGGTAAAATATGTAGTCTTATGCGTTTCATTGAAATCATTGCAAGCTCGCTTTGCAAGAGCGAAGAAAAGTCTTTTCTGATTTTCTTGCTAGTATTAAATATAAATAATCAGTAAGAACTTCAAAATAAATGTTGAGCTTTAAAGACTCTCTTTGGACTACCTGTGTCAATGGAAAAAAACATACAACTGAATATTTGTTTTGAGAATAAAATAGCCATGTTTTATCATTTATAAAGAAGTAAAGCGCATTCCAAGGCATTCAAAATGTGGAGGAAGAATTGTTTGCTTTCCAATCTGACTTATTCAAAAGGATTAATATGAGGCTTGAGGGAACAACAAATCATAAAACTGACATATTCTTAAAGCCAAATTATTATTTAATCAAATGTCCTGAAATGAATTGACAATTCTCTATCTTTCTACCAAAAAAAACATTACCTCAATAAAAGACACGTCCGAGCCGCGACAAAAATGACGCGCGGATCATCGAAACGTCCCGCGATAAATAAAAACAAATATCAGCACATGCATGGATAGATGAAAATACAAAGCAGATTGCACAAGACTATAAAACTATCTACTACATAGAGGGCAGATTTACCTTTTAAAAGCATTTCATTCTGCAACTTCGCCTCATTTTGGTCTATTTTCCAACTGCTATGGAGGTTTAGTCGTATTAGCCACAACAAAAACCCCGAAGCAATACAGCAGTTGCTATGTGACGAGTCACGAATGAAAACAACACTGTTCTGAAACTAGCTCAAGGCTGGAAACAATAGAGACGCCCCCTCCCTCCTGTTTATGAACTCTGATATGCATTTGAAAGAGAAATATCATCAGGTACAAAATAATGTTAACAGGCATATTAAGATATCATAACAGAATTAGAAATATCATTCCTAAAAACGAAATACCTTTTGTGAGGTTAAAAAATGAGCTTACCTAAAAACCCCAGTAATAAAAAGTCTCAAATTCGTCGTAAATGCTGGGCCGCGAAAAAGATTGTACTCGCTTCACTGTTATTTTTCAGGAGTTGATAACTCTACCAAAAGAGTTAAAGTTACTCTACAGAGTGGAGTAACTTGAAAGAGAGTTAAATCTACTCTACAATGAGAGTAATTTTAACGCTTCCAAGAGTAATTTGTATTCCTCCAAGAGTAAATTTAACTCTTTGGAAATGACGAACAGTTGAACATTACTATAAAGAGTACATTATCAATAATGGAGTAGATTTAAGCCTATTTTTAGATAAAAAAGATAAACCATGCTGTTTTTAATTCATGTTTGACGGAAACAACCAGAGTAAGTTTGACTCTATTTTTGGAGTAAGATTGACGGGAGTTGTTTCAACTCTTTTCGTTAATGCGACCCTAGAGTAATTTTAACTCTGACGTATCGTATACAAATCTATAATTGCCTGTAGCACTCGACTCCTTTCTTTAAGTTTCACAAGGGAAAAAGCATATGCCGTTTTCATTCAGTTTTCGGCTTTTTTTGTGGGTCAAATTGTCCATTCTCTGCCCGATCGGACCGATGCAGTAAAGTTCTTGGCGCTCCTCGCTTGTCAGATCAACTTCACTTGCGCTAGAGCACTCAAACATTTCCAGAGTCGTCATTTTATGAATCGTGTTGTTGTGTATCTTTCGCGATGATGTGCTTGCGAATCAGATGTTTCTGTAAAAGAGAACATTTTTGTAGGTCTTCGCAGAAAATCTATACCACACAGGACGTGAAGGTTGGACTCGTTAGACCACGTGCACATTACATGACATGTATCAAATTTTCTTGATCGTGATTGGTGGATCTTACATCGGCAATGCCAGGAATGTTTTTGGACTATGACCTGGTATAGAGTATCACTATTTCCTGCAACAACGTCCTGAAGCTTGGAGATGGAAAGTGCTTTTCTCGGGGTTTTGAAGTTAAAAACCAGCCTAAAACCCATTGAATTCTTATTTCAAGAGTAACTTTTGTGGTAATGGATGACTTACTTTCAAAGGATTCAATATATTGTGCAGGTAAATTACTATTTTTTTCGTATTATTTAGATCAGAAAGTTTAAACTTAAGTATGTTGTGTTAATACTCATAAGAAATTGAAAGCTTTCGGTGTTCTGTAACTGCAAAGCGATGGTCTTATTTAAGCTTAAGCATCCTTGTGTATTGTTGAGTATGATAAATCATTAATAATAGCTTTTTTTGTCCTCTCATAGGTTATGGGTGCTGAATCGTATGATGCTTTGGTTTCTGCCGGAGTAAAGCACGAGGCTCGCACCTCACCAAGCTTGTTGACGATGAGGTAAATTCGAAACGAAACTGTCTTCCAAGATTTGTATTCCTTCAAGAAATACTGATATATACGGTAGAAAAATATAAACCACACAGCAGGAACATTGAAAAAAGGGACCGATGGCTAAAGAATGAAAAGATTTAAGAGGATTGTTAATGAGCATGTTTGTCGATGGCACTCGATGGCGCCAAACATGCTCATTAACGATATAGACAGAAATCTGAATTTGAATTTTTTTGAAACTTGTATTGGCGGTTGCAATGATCTTCGATTCCAGCATTAACTCAAAGTATCACACCACACAGATGGGTTTGAGTTGGTAGCTATACAACAGTGAAATAATTTTGGTTTTGCACACATCTGTGAAGACATAAAACGATTTTTATCTGAGCACGTATTATTAAATACAAGTTTCAAAACAAACTCGATATCAGATTCTGAATAATTAACTGAATCTTCTAGCCTTGATAGGAACGTTAGCTGGTTTGACTGTAACTGAAAAATGAAGAAGTTTGAGTAGAGATTGTGTCATGCAGTGAACGCAGGCGACATAAAATGTTGTTATTAAATATACTTATCAATTCGGCATTACTGGTTGTAACTATATTGCTGTATTGTTAGTAAATTACTATAAGTAATAAATATTTTTTTAAAACCAAATGTAGTTTTGTAGTCATTTGTGTTATTATTCTTCAATGTACATTGAGAATTGATGAAGCTTAATAAGCAAGAAAAAATCTACTCCTGAAAAGGTGTAAATTTTACTCCTTTGAAAGGTGACAAACAGGGGGTTATAACAACTCCGAAAGGATAAATTTGACTCTGTTAGGGGATTCAAAACAACTCCCATGTAGAGTAGAAGTCACTCTTTCATGGGAGTAAACGTTACTCTTTCATGGGAGTAAAATTTACTCTTGGAAGGGAGTTAAATCAGTGGAGTTAAAGTTACTCCAAAAAAGGAGTTATCCTGTACCTTTTTTTCCTACTCCACTTTTGGAGTTATATCAACTCCTAAAAAATAACAGTGGCGCTCCACTAGCTTTCTCGGAACTGAAAGAATCTCCCCATGGATCTTGGCCTTCTGTGGCGCTTGTACTGTAAGAGATAAAAAAGGCGATGTTGTAGTTCCATTATGTATAGGAAATCGCACGATCTCGAGTACAATTCGGAATTTATAGGTACGAGTGATGTTTTAAAGTTTTCAAAATTGGACGAGCCTGTATGCGAGTGCAGTTGGAGAACTTTCAAAACATCACGAGAATCTATAAATTCCGAATTGTACGAGAAGATTGTACGATTTTTTGTTTATAATACACTCAAAAAATTGAGCAACGTAATTGTGACTCTACAGAGTACAATTTGAGATTCAATTGTACTCCTCTTGTCTAATCAGAATCGAGTAATTTTTTTTTCAATTCATGGAAGAACTATGTTTTTTTGGACTGATATTCTTCTTTTTCATGTAATTGAAGCCTCGATTTGCAATGTTTGTCCGCATTTGGATCCCACAAAGCTTTGCGATATCTATTTTTAGTAACCGTGAAAAATGCAAGTGGCCGATGTGACATCTTTTTCACGGTCCGGTTTCGACCCAGTCCTTCCACGATATGAAACTCGGCAATATTAGTTTTCCTCGTGTAACTCTTGTATCACAACTAAGTACATTTCTGCCTTTTTTCAAGAATACTACAAGGAATTAAAGGCCTGAGTACTTCTTCTGGTATTTGTATGGAATCGCAAAAACCTAACCAAATTACTAATAATTTTCCGCGAACAGAATTTCAAAAATCTGCAATATTGGAGCTAAATTAATTTTTGCGCTTGTGTGACGAAATTTCTTTGGCTGATTGCTATTTAAATTGCCTATTAGACAACTGTTGGATAATGTTTATTAATAAGTGACAAAAACTATTGTTAAAATGGTTGGCACATTTAAAACATTTTATAACAATGTTTATAAACATTAATACGTCAACCTATAAAAACCTGCATAGCATGTTTTACTTTGGGTTTTAAGAAATGCTTACCCTTGCGGTAGCATTTAGTTTGTTTTTTCCCATATATCTTTGAGCTGGTCTACTGCCTTGACCATTTCCGGTCCTAACTTCTCCCTCATTTCCAATTTGCTTTTCGCAGCATCTATGACCTCTTTGTCAAAGGTGGATGAGCAGTTTCGTTCCCATTAGCTACAACCGGTTTTAGCTGTTTTATCAAAAATTCGTTCCAGTGAACATCTTTTTGTAACTCTTTCCATCTTAACCTTGCTCTTTTTTGTTCACCTTTGTCTTTAATTTGCGATGAAATGTATTCTTCCATATACCGAGTCCTTTTGTTCTGAATTTCGTTGAAATTTTCTTGCAGCACAATCCTCAAGAGGTTTTCCTGAACGCTTGAACAGAGTTGCCGAATAACCAACTCATCTTCAGAAAGCTCAAACTTTTTCTTCAACTTTCCGACTTCCCCTTTGACTTCATTGGCTTCCTTTTCAAGGAATGTGTTGCTCTCTTCTAAGTCTCCGTTTTTCATCTCCAACGTTTTGATTTTTTCTCGCAGGGTATTGGCTTCTTTATCAAGTTTTTCTATTTCTTCCTCAAGTCTTGTTATTTCTTCTTTAAGTCTTTGTATTTCTTCTTCCAGATCATGGATTTTCGGTTGGCAATTTTCATCATGGTCTTTCAGTTTCTCTTCTAATTTTTCTCACCTTTTCTTCCAAATGAATTTTTCTTTCCTTTTCCTTGCTATTAAAGTATCTGAAGAAACCTGTCTTCCTTTTTTCGGCCATAACTGAAGTTGCCCTAAAGATAAATGTACGTAAGCAATAATGGTATTAGAATGAAAAATAGGATTTATCTTGGCATTGTAATAAATGATACTTATTCGTTTGTCTCACATGAGGGTCATGATAATAATAATAATAATAATAATAATAATAATAATAATAATAATAATAATAATAATAATAATAATAATAATAATAATAATAATATAATGTTTATAATGTGGTATTGAGCTCCAATTCCCCAAGGTTCAACGGCGCTTTACAAACATATATTATATAAAATGGATAATTTAAAAGGATCATTAGAAAAAGTTATAATATTTTAAAAGGATTAAAAATAAGAAATATATACATACATATATATATATATATATATACACTCGATTGCAGAAACGTTGTAGTCATACATTTATACATATATTTAATTTATTCAGTATATTTAATGATATGCAAAACGGAAAAATCGCTTTATTTATTGTTTGTTTCATTCAATGACTGTCAAAATATTTTTTGTTCTCTTTTAGATCGTACAGATTATAAATCCAGTTGGTTTTAATAGTTGAAAATGGTTATTTTGCATTATGCATCTCATTAGATATTTGTATAAATGTATAAATGTATACTACAACGTTTCTGCAATCGAGTGTATATATATATATATATATATATATGTATGTATGTATGTATATATAATTATACACACTTGATTGCAGAAAGGTATATATATCTATATATATATATATATATATATTTGTTTGAGAAGAAAAAGTCAAGACAACATTTTTTCCCGACAAGCCTGTTTCGTGAATTGCTTCACTTTTCAGGGGATTAATGAGAAGAATATTCGTTACTATCATTTATATAGAAAAGTATACATAATTAATTATAGTTTAGCTGTTGCGTAGTAACGCTTTGTTTCTGTGGCGGCATGAAGATACAAGTTCGTTTCGCTTATTAATGATGAAAGTTCCGGTCGATAGATTATTAGAAACTTTTCTTTAAGGCAAAGGTTACATCTTTTGCTGGAGCTGTTGTAGGCGGAGCTTGAAGATAGGACGCGCCATAAAATGGAGTAGCCGATATTATTGTTCTTGAGAGTCCAGATGTGTTTGCTGAGTTCAGTCGAGTTTTATGTTGTTCGTGGCGGAATGAGGCGGTGTGGTTTCTGTATCTTGTTTTGAAGTCATTTTCTGTGAGTCCTATGTATGTTGCGGAAGTGTTGTTGTCCTTTCTTGTGACAGTAACTAAATGTGAATAAATGTGAATAGTTTATTGATTATAATCATTATTGTTTATTGATCATTGTTTATAGTTTTTGTGGCTACTGCCTCGAAGAGGCGAAGCCACTATGTCATCAAGTTGTGTCCGTCCGTCCGTCCGTCCGTCCGTCCCGTCCGTAAGACGGGTGAGTGTTGTAGGTACTCCGGCTGCAAACCTAGACCCGCGCCAGCGGAATTAGTGACAAGGGTCCGAGGTCATGTGATCTTAAATCGCAAACCAATACAGCAATCATCATCATAATAAACAGATTCATTACGAAACGATATGAGAAAAACTTCCGGAACAATCGAAGCTTTGGAAACAACAAAATTCTCTCTGTATCCGATTATGCCGAGGGAGTCGCCGTACAAAGAATTGA